>OY720105.1:31623491-31702598 GCA_963082835.1 Leptogaster cylindrica
CAAGGTCAATCTTTGAAAGTGGCAGGAGTGAATTTACGGAATGACTGTTTCTCCCACGGCCAATTGTATGTTGTCTGTTCACGGGTAAGCTCTCCTGACAATCTGGTTGTATTGCAGTCAGAGGGGCGAACAAAAAACATTGTTTATCAGGAAGTTTTATGAAACTCTGTCTTTTTTTATCCAGCAGTTCACTATAGGAAGTCTCATGTTCCTACCGGTGTAACACCGGGTGTAAGTAAAAGTATTATTTTATCTCCTTAGCCCACAAAAAAGTTATTGTCACACACGTAATTTGTGCGCGATTTTCATAGTGGCGAAGTACAGGTACTTTCAGCTATTTTATATTCGCCTAAAATATAGGGTTTCAAAATGGAGAATGAAAGATGCTGACCAACAAATTACAACATCAACGAGTTGTCACGAAAATTTGAATCTGGGCGTTTTCGTAGATACTGACTGCGAATTAATTTTCGACATTTTTCAAAATTTAACGAATTTGGGGAAATATAGTACAGGCTAAAGGTACTTTGAATTCCCTGATTTCAAATCCACTATTAAAATTGGTAATTTCAAAATCGCAAGCATAAATGGTGTATTTATAAAGAATCAAAAGACAGCGAAAAAATGTTTTTAAAAATTAAAAGAATATTGCTACAATACACAGGACGGAAGCTATGCATGAATGAAATCAAAATTAAAAACGAATTTAACGTGTGCCAGTAATCAGATTGATGAATCAATGCCACCTTAACGAATACCAATCATCCCATCGACCGAGTGTAACCGGGTAGACCAGCTAGTACAATATATAAAATTCAAGTAGCTATATCTCAAGAACAACAAAACGTAGGAACTTGAAACTTGGCATGGGAGTTCCACTTAAGCTCTAGAAGTGCAATAAGAAGGTGCAATTAGATTTTTGGAACTACCACCCCTAAGGGGGTGAAATTGGGGAAAGATAGTTTGTATAGAAATCCGCCAATTTTGAAATTATACTTCGAAAAAATTGGTCTCTCGCTCTTGTGGTTAGAAAAAATAACGGTTGAGATAGCCATAAACGGGTTCAAAGTAACTGGTTTATACTCTATAAACCGCTAAATTTTCACCGACGCTGACTTTGTAGCTGAAGAGTTGGTTACAGGAAAAACTTGTTCCGTAGTGGCTGTCGGGAGACTATCAAAACTATTTAGAACTATTAAAATTTGATCAAACTATCCCCCGAAAGCAGTAAAAATTAATAGCAACAAAACAAATTGTGAAAAGTGTTTGTCCCCACGTAGTTGCGTTAAGTATATCCTTTTCTCCTCTGGACTAATAATGCGTCGAATTAACCGATGTCAAGTGAAGCATTTCTCCGAACTAAAATAACTTGTTTTAAACTTTTTGGTTCACTTTTTGTAGAGGCAGTCGTGTTTTAGAATTTTTTTAATACTTTATTATTTATTCTAAGAAGATGTTGGCCAGAAAGTGAAAATAATCCAGGGAAGGGAAAATAATCCAGGGACGGCTGCCCAGAAAATCAAATCTAAAAATAAAATGAAAAGAAATGTGCCGCAGCATAAAAGAAATTCATATTTTTGTCGGCACTGAAATATGATCAGAAAGAACTACAATTCGGCATCTGCATCACCGCGCACACCCGCAAAAGTTCCTTCTACCTAAGCTAATTGTGGTGGCAAAAAAATAATAAATAAGATCACCCGAGAAAACAAGCAAAAATTGCGCTTTCCTATTCAATAGGAAATAGGAATAGTATGTATGTGTAAAGAATTATCCACAATCCATATTAGTCCAGTGAATAGAGACTAAAAAAGAGGGGTTACCTTACAAAGGGTCCGGTACTTCTAAATTTTTGATATGTTATCTAGGATGGTTAGTGAGTGTTTAAAATGCAAAATGAACAATTCCCCCCCCCCCCCCCCGCGCCCGCCGCCATATTGAAAAAACCGAAAAAAATCGGCAAATTTCTTCAGATTTTCGCTTATATCTTCATTTAGGTGCATTTTAGCTAGAAAAGAGTTTTACACATTGTTGTAGAGAATTGAATTTCCTATAATTTACGTTTTAAATTTTGTTTCTAGGATACTTAGTTATAGTGGAAGCGGTACACTGGAAATAACGTCAATCGTTGGCATTTTGGTATGAAAAGGTGCCACTTCGTACAGTTGGTCTTTAGAGTAAAATAAAAGATTTGACCTGTGGAGCCTCCGAGATTTTCGGTGCGGGGGGGTTGAAACCACCACCCAAAATTTTAGGGGGTGAAATCTCACAAAAACACGTTTGGGCAATATCTAGATATCGTTCCACCGCTAAAATGTTCTTAATCTGCTGCTGGTAGATACAGGAGTCTGTTTAGACCAATTTTTAAATTTTGGGGGGTGGTTTTGGGGGGTAAGATCCCCCTCAGCCACCTGCCCACTAAATTACTTTACGTCGCGGTGAGGTCGGCTTTCTCGTCGTCAATAATGCGTCCGGAGTGCACAACAGGCCCTCCGACGCATCCACATTCTATGCAGAAGCTGTGGAGGGGGTGGGGGGTTGCTCTATGTACCCCCAACCATTCCGTTTGGTGGTTGAAAATTCAAAGTGGCCGAAATGGGACGTGCGGCACATCGTTTCGTATATTTTCGCGCATGGTAAGATGAATTCTCACATTCTCGCAACCATACGACTACCCATTCGTTTAATAAGTTAAATTTTAAACCAATCGACCGTTAAAAATTGGACCAATTTGCAACCTTGTTGAGTTTGGTGTCGTTTGGAGCAGAAACAACGAACATACAAGCCTATGTGAGCAAAACACTTCGCAATTTGATATTTGTGGGCTATTTTTTAAAAAATGATATACTATGATACAAAATAATTGAGAAAAAAAACAGTAAGTATCATTCAGTCGTCATCGTCAATGGAATAGTCCATGAGGGGGCAATCATCTGGATCTCCCTCATGGTTCTCCGCTACTTCCATGACTGGATCCAGTGTTTTGCGGCTAAAATAAAAGGAAATGCATTGTTGAAATATGTAAACGATAACGCTCATTGGTTTTTTGCATCATAGATGACTACTTCTGGGCCAGGATCGAGCAGAGGCTTTACTAGGCTTCCACGCTTTTACTGGCTGCGATACGGTTGAGTTCTTCGCCTCAAAAGGTAAATGATAAAATGCAAACAGAACAGTATTTAAAGAAATCTTTTTTTTTTAATGACTATATTATTATAGGTAAACGAACCGCATTTAAAGCGTGGGAAGATACTGACACCGCCTTTTTCAAGATGCTCGGCACTCCAACGGCCACCCCTGGAATGATTTTGTCCGCCATGGATCAGTGCGAGAAGTTCGCAGTGCGTATGTACGGTTTGGTGGACATCAACACTGTCGTTTTGGCTCGCCAAGTTTTATTTGGTTCACACGACAAGCCGGTCACTCTTATACCGCCGACGAAGCATGCCTTAGAGCAGCACACTCTCCGAGCTGCCTATCAAAGAATATCTGTAACTAAGAAGGTGCACCTTCTTGTATACCATATATGGGAACTTATTTTCAGCAAAAAACAAAAAACGAGAACAGACCAAGAGTACAACTGCACAATAGTGCAAAATGCACATAAGAGCGAAAGAGCTCGCACTATTTCTGCTCGGCGGCAACGTGCTTCATATGTTTTTGCCGCGTTTTCTATATCCCCGTTTTCCTCATACCCAGGAATTTTTTTTTCATTAAGTATTTTTTGAGTTTTAAGTTATTTTCAAAATAGTTACTGTCAGGCTCTATTGGAATGTCTTTGTACTGCTGCTCCAGTCCTTTAAAATCCAAGGTGAATTCGACATCGCCAATTATCATCCGCATGTCCCGGAGTTTCACCAGAGCCTTTCTTTTGGTTTCCATGTCCATCCAATCAATGTCCGTAACGATCACTTTGAATGCACTCCTCATGTACGCACTACGCAGCCATGCTCATAACTTCGTCCTCGACGCTCTCCTTGTAGTGCGGACTGTTAATGTACATCCCAGTTACCACATCTCCCATCAGATTTTGTATTACATCAATACAGAAGGCTTTGTGGTACTGGGGATGCTCGAATTCATTGTGAAGAGCGTAAAGGAACTTGATAATCATGTAATTTGCAATAAGTTTTTTATTTTGTTACTCCATGAATTTCGGCAAATTTTTCAAGATTTCTTTATCCTCGAAGAAAAATATAACAGAAGAATCCAGTCCTTTATCAAAGACAGTTCCGAAATATTTGTCCCAGTCAATTTCAGAAATTTATTCCTTCAATTTGTCAAATCTGTACGCGCCATATCCCGGTGTAAATGTGTCTGTGTGTTGCTTGACGAACTTGGACCACTGTTTGCTCAACTGCACCATGTCGAGGAAGATCTTCTTCGCCTTCTAGTAAGGAACGTTCAATTCAAGGATCCTGAAATTCAAGGATCTTGAAATTCACGGGTTTTGAAACTCAAGAATACAGAAATTTAAGGGTACTGAAATTTACCGGTACTGAGATTCGCGCATCCTGAAGTTCAAGGATCCTGAAATTTAAGGATCCTGGAAAACAAGGATACAAATTTTACATATAAAAGCACTATCAAATATGTGGAGGACATTCAAAAGGAGATTACCTTTTAAGCGAACTGATTTCCTGCCAAATCAGGCGATATTTGGCCGAATTACAGCGGTTCCAGGAATTTCTAGGACCTGGGGCTTGCAGGATACATAGAGACTCTATCTAATTTAATTCTAGGGACCTTCCCTTATCGCTCGAGATGAGTTTCATCGAAATCGGTCCTCTAACGGCCGAGTTATTTCGACTTCTGGAGCGTACGTCCCATGCTAGGGACTTAACTCCTTTGAAGTCCTGAAAATCAAGGACGCGGACGGAAGTTAAAGAACGTAAATTGATATGTTGTTTCTATGGGTCTAATCTATCGTTTAAACCAAAAAAACCTTTCGTGGTATTTATTTCCGGGTCAAAAGCTATCTTTCCTGGGCTAATTAGCATAAATTAGAGTGCTCTCTATAAGATTAACGGTGATACCACCGAATTAAGGGTTGTAGGGGTTTAAGTGGGGGTGGGGGTGAAAATTTGAATTTTACTAAACCACGTCTTGTCCGGTATCATTGAAAAGCTCTTGATGAGTAGTTTATAAATCCATAACTAGTTTCTCGATTTTGAAATAAATTACCCTAATAAACGCAATCAAAACATTTCGAAATCTACTTCAGCCTGTAGGCCTGCCGAAAAGGATTTTTTTCAAAAGTGTTTGGTGCGACATGCTTTGCGGTAAGTTTAGGACACTTTTTAGTAACATTACCTTTTTCCATTTCGAATATTTCTCGGACAACATCGCAAGAAATAATCCCATCCGGGGTTTGTAGATCACGAGAGAGTCAAACATTTCTCAAAGATTTTAGTAAGCGTGGAAAGTCATAAATAGCTTTAATTGTTTGCTCGTTCTATACGAAATATAGGTTTTCAGCAGTAAGACCTAGCTCTTTGAAACAGTGGCGATTATTTGATCCTTGGTCATAAACAACAGCCTTTATCTTAAATCCTATTTCCGAAAACATCTCCAAATTTTTTAAAACAATATTTTTTAAAAATGGTCCTTTAATGCTATTGGATGAAGTGCAATAATTCATTGTTATTTTCCAAGGATCAATCAGTCCTCGTAGCATGAACAAACAACCTGCTCCGCCAAAGTAGGACATCGTTCAAAAGCCAGTGTCTTGTAGACTATCTATTAAATCATAATAAGAATTGTAATTCAATTCGAACCTCACAGTAATTTCATCACAGATTAATACTGCAACTTGTGATGTTTCCGTCATTTCTTGACATTTTGATGTGAAACATCTATTAGCGCGCCTTGGCAGTAAAACCGATTTGAATGCCGTAACGGCAAACGGCATGACGCTGTCATGCCATGATGCCCTCTACGCCACCACTCTCTACTCCATTGTGTGTGCGCGCGGGTATACTTTGTTGCTTCTCTGTGTGAGCTGTGTAATGTTTCTATCCCACTATAGTATACTTGTCACGGTTACCGCTTCTATACATGCTTTGTATTTTTCGTTTAAATATTATCTTCTATATATAAAATTCAAATACCACTCATTGATTCACTGATCACTATATCTCAAGAACGACCGAACGTATGAACTTGAAACTTGGCATGATGAATCCACTTAAGCTCTAGATGTGTAATAAGAAGGGATTTTTTGAAATTCCACCCCTACGGGGGTGAAAAGGGGTGAAAACGGTTTCTCCGAAACCACTGAACCGATTTCCTTGAAATTTGGTATACTTCTTCAACTTGCCGCACAGATTATCGCTGAAAAGCAGTTTTTTAAAACTCAACCCTTAAGGGGGTGAAACGGGGTGAAAACAGTTACTCTGGAACCGCTAAACCGATTTCCACGAAATTTTGTATACTTCTTCAACTTGCTTCTCAGGTTATCGCTGAAAAGCAGTTTTTTTAAAATTCAACCCTTTAGGGGATGAAAACGGGTAAAAACTGTTACTTCGGAACCGCTGAACCGATTTCCACGAAATTTTGTATACTTCTTCAACTTATCTCATAGGTGCTCACTAAGAACCGGTTTGTGAAATTCTACCCCTAAGGGTTTAAAATAGGGGATGAAAATTTTTATGAAAATCCGCTATTTTGAAAATAAAAAAATCCTTAAAACTGTTTTTTGGCCTTTTGTTTAAAATAAAGAAACATTGTTATTGAATCAACCATTTTCACAGGCTGTGGTGCGGGAAAAACAGTTTTTCTACCTAGAATCCCCTTTATTCCATCCGACTACCACTTTCAGTTTAAACGGCTGCAGTTTCCTATTAAGGTATGTTTCGCCATGGCCCATGACAATAAACAAAACGCAAGGTCAATCTTTGAAAGTGGCGGGAGTGGATTTACGGAATGCCTGTTTCTCCCACGGCCAATTGTATGTTGCCTGTTCACGGGTAAGCTCTCCTGACAATCTGGTTATATTGCACTCAGAGGGGCGAACAAAACACATTGTTTATCAGGAAGTTTTATGAAACTGTCTTTTTTTATCCAGCAGTTCACCATCGGAAGTCTCATGTTCCTACCGGTATAAGTCAAAGTATTATTTTATCTCCTGAACCCACAAAAAAGTTATTGTCACACACGTAATTTGTGCGCGATTTTCACAGTAGCGAAGTACAAGTACTTTCAGCTATACCTCAAGCTTTTTTATTTTCGCCCAAAATATAGGGTTTCAAAATGGAGAACGAAAGATGCCGACCAACAAATTACAACATCAACGAGTTGTCACGAAAATTTGTATCTATTTTGTATCTATTTTCGTAGATACTGATTGCGAATTAATTTTCGACATTTTTCAAAAGTTAACAAATTTGGGGAAATATAGTAAAAGCTAAAGATATTTTGCATTCCCTGATTTCGAATCCACTATTAAAATTGGCAATATTGGTGTATTTATAAAGAATCAAAGGACTGCGAAAAAAAATGTTTAAAAATTAAAATAATATTGCTACAATACACACGACGGAAGCTATGCATGAATGGAATCAAAATCAAAAACGAATTTATCGTGCGACAGTAAACAGATTGATGATTGATGAATCAATGCCACCTTAACGAATACAAATCGTCCCATCGACCGAGTGTAACCGGGTAGACCAGCTAGTTATCTATATAAAAATCAATTGCAATGCGTTAGTCTTGCAAAAACTGACGGATTTGAATGATTCTTTTTTAGTTTGCTTTGTCTCAATATAGAAGTGGTTTAGGAAAAAAGAAAATTCGGAAAGCAGGAAAATCGAAAAAATCGTGGTTTGCGTTTTGTATGAGAATGCACTTTACTTTTAAACTGGTTGGTCAACAGGTGGTGTTGGTGGCGGGCCTGTCGTTTGACAGCTCGAATCGATTCGACACTCAATTCAATGATTCGATTATTCACACCGTGCGGTTGGGCTCAGTGTGAAATCTAATAGATTTCAAATTGTTTTCTTCGTAAAAAAAGGTAGTGCATTTTGTGAATAGATTTTGTTAAAGCGAATTTAATTACATTTTCGAACAATCATTTTGATCAGCCATTCCATTAAGGTAAATTGAGTTTGCACTTTGCAGTCTTAGGAATAACCACAAATTCGAGCCACGACACCGATTTCCATGCAAATTGGAATACTTCTACAACTTTCCTAATAGATGATCGCTGAGAATGAGAGAAATTCAACTTTTAAGGGGTGAAAACGGGTGAAAACTGCAAAATAGTGGTGGACAATAACCAGAAATGATGGTTTATAGGGAAGCACTATGCACACAAAAAAATGAAAACATTCAAGAAACAACGTTAAATAAGATCAAATGACTGGCTACGTCTACCTCATACTCCTATATGCCATTACCAAAGGGTTTTTGCCCATATATGTATATTGTATATGAGTCACCTGTATTATGTTTAGACACACTGGGTTTAATAAAAGATATTTAATTATTACAAGATAATTATTTAGTTATTTATTCTTCTAGCTACTTCCGACATCACATGTTTTCACTACTGATAGTTACTCTTCTTCTTGCTTGTTGTGAAGTTGGCACATCTCCACTCAAGCTATATATATATCCTTAGGCTACTTATTCCTACAGCTACATCTACACTTATGCTACTTATTACTGATCGAAATTTGCTGCACTTGCAATTGCGCTTGTGAACTGAACTGAGAACGCTAGTTACTGAGTAAATTCTCAGGTTAAGCAATTATTGATTAATGTTCAAATAATATTATACCCTCGACAAACCATACATCATTATGTCGTTCCACCTCATAATGAAGTAAACCCCAATGACTTATTGACACACTGCGCTGTACATCATTGCGCTTGACAGTTCTAGACTTTTGTAAACATTCAATAATTTATGGAACGGTGTGGAGTTTTTAATTATTTAAATTTACGGAGAAAAAGTGCGATTCAATGATATATATTGCATTAGCAGTTAAATATTTCGCCTTTAAAGATGTTGTAGCCAAAAAAGTTTTAGATTAGGTGCAAGCTGGCTGACAGATTTGCTGTGCAGCATGGGAAAACGATTGCTTTCAACACATGTGACATAAAATGTAATAGAAATTTACTAGATATGACTCGGCTATATGACAACAGATGGCGCTTATACGTAATTTGCTCAGCAATGATGTAGAATTTACTTCATTGCCGTACCTCATTATGTGCCACTTTTACCTCATAATGAGGTACAACGTCCCAATTACGTATAGTGTATCGAGGATATTAATTAAGAACCAGGTAATAATAAAGTTTATTTGTAATTTTAGAGCGAAACTCAGTACAAGTTTCTTTTTATCTAATCCCCTTTTATTTTCAGCACGACTGTGGTATGGCGTACAAGCACCGTATTTACCAACAATTATTAATTTCATTCATCGTTCAGTAATGCGGTACAAGAACCGTAACTATTGAATTTCTGCTAATTAGTTACCTGTCCGATGGTATCAATTCTTGCAACTTTATTTAAAGCGCAATTAGAACTACACTACCAACGTCTTTTCTAATTTAACCCCCCAAAACTACCCTTGACTGAAAAAAAAACTAACTAACTATTATAGTAACTCGACTTACGGAAACGGTTACGGTTCTACGTAATATTCGTCAGGTTTGGTAGTTGCAAACCCAAAACGTAATATGATGTAAATACAATATTATATTATGATTTTCACCACCCCGGGTGAAATGAGCAAATAAAAGTGAAATGATAATAATTTTATCAAAGAAAAACATAGACAGATTTTTTCGTTTTGAAAAACATGGTCACGGAAGCATTCAAGGGGGAGTTCTGAAAAGATGTCGCCAGCAATCTCGTGAGCACTGATCATCTATAAGGGTGGAGGATGTTCGTTCACATTTCACATTAAACATATTAGGCATTCCATCGTCACGGGTGGGACATTCATACTCATAATACTAGATGAAATATTAACTTTTCTTGAAACTACTCAATAATTTTAAGATAATAGGATACGCATTGAAGAGATGACATAAAAATTTACTGATATTACAATAAAAAAATTTATTTTATTTGAGTATTATCGTTAATTTTAACTTTTTAAATGCGTCACGGGTGGGACAAAAAATTGACATACTCCCACACCCAAAGTGAGTTTTATAAAATTTCTGCGAATTATGATATGAAATAAAAACCAAAAAATTGTTGTTGACAAATAATGACTTTTCCAAATTAACGTCTATTTTACACAATTAGAAAATTGAAAAATAATTCTAAAAAAGACAGTTTTACAATGTCAAGGGTGGGACTGGGACATTGTCACGGGTGGGACAGTACAGATGCATGTAAGTTAAATTCCCAAAATAGTTAAGTAAACTAAACTTATTTCCACAATTGTTACTTGCTTAACTAATTAATTGATTTGGGGCTCCATATCCGTAGAAATTAATACATTTTGCCTCAAAAAAAGTCAAGCCAACAAACAAAACAACTGTACCTGAAATTTTTCAATGGTCGACTTTAATCCTTTTATTAATAAGGCAAAGATGCTAGGAGAACATAAACATAAATGGAACCTAATAAACCTAAATAATATAAAGCTGCCTTATAAAGGGTTTTCCAATAAGGGCGGGTCGATGTTGATATGGAATAAAACAAGCTATGTGTGAGGTATCAACGAAATTCTTTTTTTATTTGAAAGCTCCATGTATGCCATTATGTATGGAATATGACATCGTTCAAATCTCCGCCGCAGCTTCGTACAGTGGCACGGATCCGAGAGGTCCAATTTTCAATGACTCTGTCGCATAGATCTGGCTGAATTGGAGCGATTGCCTGGGTTATGTTGACTTTGAGGCCATCAGTCGATTGTGGCTTATTGGAATAGACCTGTGACTTCAGAAAACTCAACAAGAAAAACTCTATTGGGGTCAAATCGGACTCACTATTGATGATGATGGCCTCACCAACGTCGGTTTAAAAAAACCCGCACCAAACAGTAACTTTTTAACCGACTTCAAAAAGGAGGAGGTTATAAGTTCAACCGCGATTTTTTTTTTAAATGTTTGTTCCAGCATAACTTCCAAACGGTTCACCCGATTTTAATAATTCTTTTTTTATTTGATTTAAGAAAGCTTCGCGGTGGTACTGTGTTACTAATAAGTTCAACGAGTTTTTTTTTTTTTTTTCTTGTAGCATACCTACCTAACTTTGAAACTTCCAAACAGCTTAACCGATTTGCATATAATTCTTTATTTATTCGATTCAGGTCCCATTATAACAAAAGTCATACTTCGCCCACCGATTCTGCAGAAAAACTTCAAAAATCGCTAACAACTGATGTTTTTTATTTATTAAATGAGGATTAAAGAACTGTGATACGCAAAATAGGAATTGGACTGAATTGGAAATGTAGATCGCTTCTGCGGGTCCATTGTACTTTAAAGGTTATAAAGAGCGGAATTGATTTTTACAATTTTTTTTATATCATTCCGAAGAACTCCAATTTGATCACAGTTATGCTTCGCTCACTTGTACGCTTGTACGTTGAAAAGAGAACAAATAAAACTCTTTTTAAAAAAAAATTGAACCGACTTCAAAAAAACTTACACTTAAAAAGTATAAAATAATTTTTATTTCTTATATAACAAAAACCCAAATTTTTGAATTCGGCGCCTGTAAGTAATCCACCATATATATACAGAACCTAATATTTACAATTCAAACTAAAAGAAGCTAATCTCTGCTAAATCAAAAGATAACACTTATAACTACAGTAGCTCAAAGCTGTGGTAGGGACCTAATTGACTAAGCTATCATTAAATCTTTATCGTTTTCCAAAAATATGCAGATATATACCTATGTATAATTTGTAGGTTTATTGTAATGGATAGATAAATAAATAAGTTTTTATAAAATTGGTGATAAATTGGCGCCGACTTCAAAAAGTTGGGTTTTTGTTATATTAGAAATAAAAATTATTTTATACTTTTTAAGTGTAAGTTTTTTTGAAGTCGGTTCAATTTTTTTTTAAAAAGAGTTTTTTTTTGGATGGATTACCACCTGGCGTACCTCACCTCGTGTGGGTTGGTGTCTTCCCATTTAATTATACAGCCACCAAACGTTGGAGAGTCGACTTTGTAGGACCACCGCGTCTACCGTAAAATGGTCGCAACGCGCGCAACGTTTGCGCAAACGAACACTCATATTAATTTTTTATCATTTGGACGAGCTCCTCAATCGTGTAACTTGCCATGGTGATTTGGCATTACTGACTGAATAATAAACAAATCATTTGGCAGACGCCACTAAAACAACATGGCCGCCACAGCCTGTCAAAATCGACCCGTCCCTATTGGAAAACCCTTTGGTTCCGGAAAGAAAGCTGCTGTAATAATTGGACGCTAAGTCCATTAAAAATGCAAAAACTGGTAAGCGAATCTGTACAAAAAAGACACATTGTGATCTAACTAATACTAATATAATTTATTAATTAATAAATTGGTTTAATTATCACTGTCTGAGGAGTACACTTCATTATAAAAAAATTTTTTGAACATTTCATATTTTGTATGGTTCGAATTATAAGTCGTCCCATGCAGCACATAGGTACTTCTTATCTACAGCTTTGAAGAAATGCTGAGATTGTAAGTTTTTAATGGGCTGGACATACTTCCATCTCGCATCCAGTATATTCTTGTACATAGTAATTTCTTCAATTGTTAGAAGAATACACTGGATGCGAGGAACATATTTGTTAGCAACTTCAATAAAGTTAATTGCTGAGCTAATCGTAACCTGTCGCTTCTTAACCTTACTCCACACTACTCTTTTCAATGATCCTCCGATACCATCCACGCTCCTTTACCATGTGAGGTAGCAAAAAAAACCATTCCACCTGGAGTCCAAAGTCGTCTTTGGATCTGCATATATTTCCTATGGTGAACTTGTTTTTAAATTGAGCAGCACAACCATCAGAAAAGATTTTGGCTACGTTCAAATTAGGTCGTACTAAAGTTATAATATAGAAAATTTCTTTCAGACAAGAATACTTGCTGTGCTCCAAGCTATCTGACACAATAGCAAAGGACTTGGAACTGCCATCAGCAAACCAAGCACAAGCTCTAAAAATTGATATTTGCTTGTGGCTCCAATGAGCGCTGTTTAATGCCCAACTAGGTGAGCGGGAGAAGTGTAGTGGGTAAGAAGAAAAAGAAGCACTTTTCGTTATTTTAGTGAATTTAAGCGGTTTATTGTGCCTACCGAATTCTACAGAGTTCTCGACTAGACTGAAATTACAATTTAAATTTAGAGAGAAGTACCCAAAGACGGTACAGTTATAGGCTAGATATTGTTTGTTTACATACGGTACTTAGTTCAATAATTACTGCTCACAACAGGGTGATTCTAAATTTGATCAGCAAAGTCAAGTTAAATATTTAATTAAATCGAAAAGAATTATAAAACCAAAATGCATATTAAACATTCCGCCCGCCTCGCGGTGACGCGATTAGGCTACGCCGCCCGCCATGAAGCATTAGTTTGCCTCATCCTCATACATCTCCTGGTTCAGACGTCTCGACAGGAAGTACGCTTAATTTAGCAACCGAACGTTTATATTCTCCAGTTTGCGTGCGCACTGTGACGACTCGGATTTCACCATCTTGTCCACGATGTAGTTGAACAACTCTGCCTAGCAGCCAACGTTGTGGGGGTAGATTATCTTCTTTGACTAAGACCAGAGCGTTCAGGTGAATAGGCTTCGAACGGCTAGCCCACTTATAGCGCAGTTGGAGATGATGAAGGTACTCCTTGTACCAATGGTTCCACAAACTCTCGTACATGCGTTGAACCAGTTGCCAACGGGTTAGACGATTGGGATGAGTAGTTAATACGCTGGGTTCAGGAATCGCTAGAAGACTTTCGCCAACCAAAAAATGACCAGGAGTTAGAGCTCTCAGGTCCGTAGGGTCGTCTGAAATGGCTTGTAGTGGTCGCGAGTTTAAGCACGCCTCAACTTGCGCTAGTAGCGTAGTCATTTCCTCAATAGTGAGTATATAGTTTCCAACTACTCGACGTAAATGATGCTTCATAGCTTTTACGCCCGCCTCCCATAAGCCTCCGAAGTGCGGCGAATATGGTGGGATAAAATGCCATTCTGTACCTTCGCTTGAGAGGTTTTGTAGGATTGAAGATTCATTTAGAAACTGACGAAGGTACTTAGCGAGCTCTTTGTCAGCAGCAACAAATGTTCGTCCGTTGTCACTATATGTGTGGGCACAGCGACCCCGTCGACTAGTGAATCGCTTAAACGCGGCGATGAAAGCTTCGCTGGTGAGATCCATCACTAGCTCCAGATGAATAGCTCGAGTTGCGAAGCAAACGAAACACGCAACATATGCTTTGAGCTTGATGCGATAGCGTCCTTTTATGGGCTTAACTAGGAAGGGTCCAGCAAAATCCACTCCGCTGTGGAGAATGGGCTTAGCAGGTCGTACGCGGTGTGGTGGAAGGTTTCCCATAAGAGGAGTGATGAAGGTTGGTCGTGCTCTAGCGCATACAACGCAGCGGCGTATGAAAAATCTCACCTTATTGCGACCGTTTATAAGCCAAAATTTATTTCGAATGTACTGTAGTGTATCTTGCGTCCCTCCATGTAGTGTTTTGCAGTGAGAGTAGGCGATTACTAGCTGACTAAAATGACTTTCACTGGGTAAAATCAGGGGGTGCTTTTCATCATCGCTTAGCCATGCGTTTTTTAGGCGCCCACCTACTCTTAAGAGGTGTTTAGAATCCAAGGTGGCATTGAGAGGTCGCAACTTACTGCTGGTTGGTATCGCAATTCCTTTTAACAATCGACCGATTTCGAATCCAAATGATTCCTTCTGAGTATATCGTACCCAGAACTCCAATGCAAGTGAAGTTTCTTCCGTTTTCAAGTAGCCATATCGGCGTAAAGCAATGTTGGATTTGCAGTTGTGGTAGAAGCGATAGCAGTACGCAGTTATACGAAGAAGTCGATTTAAATCTGAATATCGACGCAGCAAGGATGATGTAAAGTCGTCGGTATCTGGAGTTGTAGTAGCGGTAGTAGCAGCTATGCAGTTGACACGAATTTCCTCTTTCAGTTGAGCCTCGCAGCAGGGCTCCGCATTCTGAGGCCACCTATCGTTGTGAAGGCTGAGCCAAGAGGGTCCCGACCACCACAGGGTAAAGTGTTGTAGTTCTGAAGTCCGTATACCTCGTGTGATACAATCCGCTGGATTTTCTGTTGAGGCTACATGATGCCAACGCGCATTTGGTAATGTCTCCTGTATCAAAGCTACCCTATTTCCAACGAAGACCTTCCATTTAGAAGCGTGTGCCTGAAGCCATGTAGCCGGTAGAGTCGGTCCAAGCGTGAACTGGGACATCTTTGAGGTCAAGATTGTCTTGTAAATATGAGGTGAGTTCTGCCAAGAGCACAGCCCCACAGAGTTCTAGTCGTGGTAAAGAGACAGTGCGGATTGGACTCACCCGTGTTCTTGCAGCTAGGAGATGAATTTGCACATTCTGCGCATCATGTACGACACGAAGGTACACTGCTGCACCGTAGGCTGCCTGGGATGCGTCGCAAAACGAATGGAGCTCTAAAGCTGGTTTAGAACTCGTGACTCCGATCCAACGAGCAATTTCGAGGTTGTTTATAAGTTGGATTTCTTCCTTATAGTTCAGCCATTCCATCTTCAACGCAGGCGCCAATTCCTCATCCCAACCAATTTCAGTTTTCAGTCTCCGACTAGCAGCGAACGTGTTCGGACGTGCTTTTGTTCTTTGCTAGCAGCGATCTCTTTATCAGTGCGTACAGTGTACAGTTATTCCTTCTTACGGTGTCGGTTAATCTGTACCTCGTGTTCAATAAACTTTATAGAATCTGTGTTACAAACTTAAACAATTATAGTGTGAAATCGGTGCATTGGTGGCCCAATGGCCCCCGGCCCCCCTAATTGGGAGCCAAACAGGTTCTCAATACTCGATACCCCACCAAACAAAAAAAAACGAAAAGACAACAACGAACAATCTCTTGTTCAATTTCCCAGCCTACCCTCAACCACCAAGAAATCTCATCCAAAATTCCTTCTGATACAATCTAATAACCCAAATCGTCCTCTCTCCCATTACTCAATATTTGCGCTACACAAAGCTATTCACTTAATAAGCAGAGACATTCTTTCTGTCTCGGAACTCCGGGACGGCAACTTGCTCCTACTCGTTAAAGACAAAAACACAGCAAATAAATTCATCTCAACCAAAGAACTTCATGGCATTTGTCCCGTTACAGCAAAATTTCATGATACTCTAAATTCGGTAAAAGGCACAATATACGCCCCTTTCCTCAACAATGTCTCTGTTGAAGAAATTGTAGACGAACTAAAAAATATTGGTGTTGTTGACGCTTACAAATATCAGAAACAAGTCGAGGTTAAATTGATCCCAAGTGGTGTTGTATTACTCACTTTTGACCTCTACCATCTTCCCGAACAAATCAGCATTGCTTGGAGAAAAGTTTCAGTTCGCCAATACATCCTCTCTCCTATGCGGTGTAAAAACTGCCAGATCTTGGGCCACACAATTAAACACTGCAAACGAACAGCTTCTTGTGTACAATGCAACCTACCACCACACAGCCCTACGGAGTGCACCCGTACCCTCTGCGCAAATTGCTCTGACAATCGTCCGGCATCCTACAACCAATGCCCCAAATATATCCAAGCAAAGGATCTGCTAAAAATCAAAACCATACATAAATGTTCAATTCGCGAAGCAATTAAAATTCAAAAACAACAAACGCCTGCAGCAATAAATGATTCTTATGCATCTATTGCTAATCAAGCAACAAAAATTAACAATAATAACGGCACTCAACCTAAAAATACATTCAATGGCACCCTTACCACAAACAAAAACTCTGAAACACAAAACCACAAAACTAATTCGAATATCAATCCACCATCAAACCCAAATTTACTCTCCAAAAATCCAGCAACCAAAACAAAACCCACAACCTCCAAATTTACCTCACCCCCCTTGAACAATACACCAACAAACTCTAATTCATCAACCTTTGAATATAACTCTCTTCCGCTTAGTCAAGAACTTGACTTATTAAACTCCTCCACCCTCCAGCCTCCCTCTACAACATTTTCCCACAAATCGTTCTCTTCCTCTTCATCTAGTGAAGATGAATATGAAACAAAACTGGGCAAAGTTGACTACAATAATCAGTAATAATAGTTACAAATATTGAATACCCATTAGCGATCTCTATTTACACTTACCTTTAAAATCCAAACAACAATCTCTGCTCGTAAAGCCATTTACTAAGTTCGAGTCATATGATTGATTTTAATATCACACAGTGGAACTGCAAAGGCTACATAAATAACATAGGCGAGATCCAACGCCTTATAAAAGAACACAACTCCAGCATTCTCTGTTTGCAGGAAACACATATCAAATATAATTTCGACCCTATCCCTCCAAAAGGCTACTCTGGCTACTTCCACAATTCCAGTACTCACTCTGCTGCAAAGCAGGGTGTAGGTATCTTAATAAAACAAAATATACCCCACAAGTTATTACCTATCCACAACTCATCATTACAAGCAATTGCTATTCTGGTTAATCTTCAAATCAAATTTGTTGTTATTTCCACTTACATTCCCCCCTCATATTCTTTTACAGCCAGCGACCTACTAAATATCTTTCAACAATTCTCTCTGCCAATCCTTGTTTGTGGCGACTTTAACTCCTGGAATACCCTTTGGGGCTCACCAAAAAATAACCCAAAAGGCATCGCCGTTGAGACTGCCCTCCTTCAAGCGAACCTATGCATACTAAATAATGGTTCTCCCACCCATTTCTCCACCCACTCAACATTTACCCACATAGACATTTCAGCTTCCTCTGTATCACTGCTCCCGCATATTACATGGTCGATCGCTGAGGATTTACACAACAGCGATCATTTTCCCATTTTCATAAAATCCATACATGGCTCACCTCCACCAAAAGCCCCAAAAAGTTTCCTACTTCACAAAGCCAACTGGCCTAAATTTTCTAAACAAGTAGACGATGAACTTTTGTCAAGACCAGCCACAGGGCTACCAAATAAAGATGCCGCAGTTATACAGAGGGCAGTCCGTATCTCCGCAAATCTACACATCCCAAAAAAAGTAGTTTTCAACAAAAATACAACTCCTTGGTGGAACGACCAACTTCAACGCCTCCGGATAAACAAAATGTCAGCTTGGCACGAATTTAAAAGAAACCCTACCGTTGCTAACTTGATTAATTTTAAAAAATGTAATGCAATTTTTCGCAGAGAGGTCAAACTAGCTAAGGTAGAAAGTTTCCAACGGTTCACTGAGACAATCAATAGGAACACCCCTATCTCTTTGGTCTGGAGAAAAATAAACAGAATCTATGGTAAAATTAATTCCTCTCCAATTCTGTGCATTGAGTCGAACGACAGGAGTATTACTGACGCTAGAGAGATCGCTGACTGCTTTGGGCAACAGTTTAGTTATTATTCAAGAGACACCAACTTTTCCAACACCTTTATTTCTCTCAAAGAACAGCATCGATCTAGCACTGTTTCGGCTACTTTGAAGACACCAGCCAAACTGATCGAAGAACCCATCAGTATCTCCGAACTAAATTACTCCCTAAACAAAGTTCAAGGCAAAACTCCAGGGCTCGACGGTATCCCTTACCAAATGATCAAATCTTTCAACTCTCTTGGTAAAGCTAGACTGTTACAACTATTCAACTCAATCTTTGCCTCTGGCACCATACCTCAAAGCTGGAAAACTGCTGCAATTGTCCCTATTCTTAAACCAAATAAAACAATCAGAAATACGAATTCGTATCGGCCTATTTCGCTTTTGCCATGTTTTTCTAAACTTCTGGAAAAAATTATTTCTACAAGAATCGCTTGGTTCTTGGAACGACAGAATTTAATAGCTGTAAATCAATTGGCTTTTAAACGAAATAAAGGGTGCACCGATGCTCTGCTACATATGGACTATTATATTTCCAGAGCTATTTCAACAAAAAACCATATTGCTGTTTTATCCATCGATTTTGAAAAGGCCTTCGATAGAGTGGGCAGTCATGTCATCCTCAATAAACTTGTTACTTGGGGTGTTGGACCAAAAATTTTTAAGTTCATTAAATCGTTCTTAACAAACAGGAAATTCAGAGTTAAAGTTAACAACATCTACTCAAAAGTTTACGACCTGCATAATGGCATTCCACAGGGCTCTCCGCTTTCGGTAATTCTTTTCCAAATCGCCTTCAACGAAATTAGCGAAATTATCCTAAGCCACAAATCACTAGACCACTGCCTGTATGCCGATGATCTCTACATATTCTGCAAAAAAAAAACAATAATAATGATGCCAACTCTGCTTTAAACGGAGCCTTGAACGAAATATCTTTTTGGGCAGACAAATCCGGAGCCAAAATATCGACGGATAAAACAGTAAAACTACACATTTGCAGAAAAAAAAACTGCGATTATAAAAAATATAATCTACAAATCGATAACAAGCAAATTGACCACGTGACCAGTCTAAAAATACTTGGAATAAAGTTCACCAAAAACTATCTCTGGTCTGAACACTGCACATACCTCAAAAAATCTTTGATCAAAAGAGTCAACCTGGTGAACTTTCTTTCGAGAAAAAGTTTTGTACACATAAACACTCTGACTTATTTAATCAGAGTCCTAGTGTTAAGCAAAATTGATTATGGGCTATTCCTATATGGCAAATGCCCTAAAACCACACTTAACATTATTAAACCGATTTACCATCAAGCTGTGAGAGCGAGCGTTTATGCATTCCGCACCACCCCTATAAAGCATATACTAGCAGAGGCCGGACTTCCGTCGATTGAAGACAGAATAGAGGAATCAAGGATAAGGCTGTGCTCTAAAATACTATTTTCATATAATTCAATCATCAATAAGGACATAAAGTTGATTCGCTGCAGAAAAAACATATCTAGATGCCCGTCAGTTTTGGAAATAATCTTAGACGTAATCAGAAAAAATAGCATCCCCTTTCCCACCTCACTCCACGTTAATTTTTCGCCTTGGACACCATGCGCCAACTTATGTGACACCAGTCTGAATACACACAAAAAAGACGACACCCCGCCATCTGTGTTCAGACGATTGTACAATGAAAAATACCATGCGCTTTGCGAGAACTCTTGGAGCTTCATTTTTTCTGATGGCTCTAAAAACTCTGGATCCTGTCCAGCTTATGCTGCAGTGGATCCAAATGGGAAATGCTTGTTATCTTTCTCCCTCCACGAATTTTCATCGAGTTTCCTTACGGAAACAGCAGCTGTCCTACAATCAATCAGATATGCACTAAAAAACTCATCCAGAACAGTTATCTGCACCGATTGCCTATCGGTTGTCACGGCAGTATCAAACCCCGGTATATCAAGTTGGCACTCCATTAACCTAATTAAGCAACTGTTATTACGCAACACAGGAAAATTAAGACTCCTATGGATTCCTGGTCATGTGGGGATTACTCCCAATGAATATGCCGATCAAGCTGCCAAACTAGCCACCGTGGCTCCTACCATCTTGGACCCTATGGTTGAAAAAAATGACGTGCATTCCCACCTAACATCTGTACACAAAGCAAAAACCAAGAATATTCTGGTTCAAACAACGCATCATCACTTTAAAAAAATAATAAGCGACGGAAATCCACCAATATACCCGGCAACAGAAATTAGTAAAGATATGATCAGAGTATTCTCAAGACTGAGGCTTGGACACACTTACTATACACATGGACATATACTCAACCGTCAACTAAACTCCTCCTGCTCTTTCTGTGGGGAGCCGAACGACCTCGAACATCTTCTTGCTAAATGCGCTGCGCTCAACAGCATTAGATCCAAATTCTTTGAAAACGAATGTTTATACCATGCATTAAAAAATCCAACTGTAGTAAATATTACTAAAATTTATCGTTTCATAAACAAGCTAGGTATAGTTATCTAAACTGAACGAAATAAATTGTTCAACTCCTCCCATTTTTCCCACGAGCTGAAGGCCTACGCAGCCATGCTCTTTTCTTAATTATAATTTTGTAAATTATAAATTAAGAGTTAGAAATAAATAAATAAATAAATAAATTTCAGTTTTCCAAAGCTTTTGTAGGAATAACTTTGCTGTAATAGTCACAGGAGATAACCAGCCGCATGGGTCATACAAACGACTGATGTCTGATAAAACTGACCGTTTGGTGGGAGCAGATGTGAATGACAATTGGCAACTAAAGCGAAATGCATCAGATTCCGGCGACCAACTTACACCTAAAGTTTTTATGTGCGAGTCGCTCACTGTTTTTATAGCGTCCACTGATTCCCGATCTTCCATAGGGATTCCGTCTAGCAACCGTGGTGTATTTGAAAGCCATTTTCGAAGTCGGAAACCTCCTAGCGACAGAAGCTGATCCAATTCTAATCGCACTTGTATAGCCTCCTCTTGATCAAAGGCACCAAAAAGAGCATCATCAACGTAGAAATTGTTTAGCAAGATTTTCGAAGCTTTTGGAAACTGCTGCCTACTATCATTGGCTAACTGCTGGAGAGTTTTGCAGGCCAGATATGGCGCGCATGCTGTTCCATAGGTGACTGTTAGAAGTCTGTAGCACTTAATTGGATCACTTGTAGATTCTCTCCAGAGTATGCGTTGGAAGTCGACATCCAAGCGGTTAACAAGAATTTGTCGAAACATTTTCGCAATATCAGCTGTGAATACGAAGGGGTAAAATCGCCATTTGGTTAATATTAAAACGACATCAATTTGCAATTTCGGTCCTGTATGCAGCATATCATTCAGCGAAATACCAGTTGACGTAACTTGTGACGCATTGAATACGACCCGAAGTTTTGTCGTAGTGCTGCTGGGTTTCAAGACAGCGTGGTGAGGCAGATAAAAACTGTGTTCAACTGTTTCGTCCTCATTTGTAACCTCCTCCATATGACCCAGGGATTGGTATTCCTCAATGAAATTCTTATACTCGGATAACAGTGTTGGATCCTTTTGGAATCTGTTCTCCATACGTAGCAGACACGTTTTAGCAGAATTTCGTGAATTGCCAAGCTTGGCAGGGTTTGACTTGAAAGGAAGTCTCACTACATATCTTCCATCCTCGTTTCTGTAATGAGTTTTTTCGAAGATGGCTTCGCACTCTGATTCTGCTGGTGTTAAACGTGACGATTTAGGCGGTTCTTGAATTTCCCAGAACTTCTTCAAGAACGTATCGAGTGTGTGAGTAGTAGTATGCAAGCTGAATGCAGTCATTCTTATAGTCGGTTCATTACCTACTTTTCCCGAAAGTATCCATCCCAGCTTAGTAGATTGCGCTACAGGGCTTCCAGCTGGTCCGCGTAGAACCTCACCCCTTAGGATTTGGCTGTAGACTTCTGCTCCTAAGATTAGATCGATTGGTGAAGGTTTATCAAAGTCGGGATCGGCCAGTTCTAATCCTTGAAGATGTGCCCAATCTTTTCGGTAAACTCCTTTGGACGGAATTAAGTGGGTAAGCGTCGGTAGAACAAGAGAGGAAACACAATAATTGACCGATGAGTCAATGGCTGATATAACTCGGTGTGTCACAACTGCTTGTGCAATGCCTGCATCAGATTGCCCAACTCCTTTTACAACTATAGCTGCTTTCTGCTTGCGTAGGCGTAAGATATTCGCTAGTGAGATAGTCATGAAGGAAGACTCTGACCCTTGATCTAAAAGGGCTTTAGCGCGGAATAAGCGTCCATCTGACGATTCAACCAGTACTACTGCGGTAGCAAGTAAGACCGTTGAACTACTGTACTGGTTACTGGCGACATGAGCTGTCGTTCTGTTAGCAACATTATGTGAGTTTTCTCCCGACGTCGACGGAATATTACGTAGTTGTTGTCCTGTAAACGACTGAGTATTTGTTTCATAGGATGGTGGATGAATCATGGTATGATGCTGTTGACTGCATTGTTGACATCGTTTGGTAGACGGACAGCTCTCTACTTCATGACTTGCCTTTAGACAATTGGTACACAATTTTTTATATCTAAGAAAAGTAGTTCTTTCATTGACCGATTTTGCTCGAAACTTCGGACAGAATAAAAGAAAATGTTTTCCTTGACAGCAACTGCATGACTGCGCAGATGGGGTTTGACCTTGATAAGTGTGGCCAATAGCTCTCGCAGCATGTGAAGAGACTTTCGACCTTCGAAGCGAAGTCGTGTTGATAGTTGAATTGTTTTCTTTTATCGCAGTTAGTGCTTGAAGTCTAGCCTCTAAAAATGCTTGCACTGTAGCAAAAGACGGCACTTCAGTCGACGATTCTAGAGATGTCTCCCAGTCTTTACGGGTATTACTATCTAGCTTATTAGTTAGAAAATAAACAAGCCAATCGTCCCACTCCGTTATGGGCCGCGAAAGATTTTCTAAAGCTCTGACTGCCTGGTTGAAGCGATCTAGTACCCTTCTGAGTTCCCCAGGACTCTCTGATGCCATTGCAGGTATGGATATCAGCTCATGTATATTTGTATTGACCAACACCCTTTTGTTGTCGTAACGCGCTAAGATAATTGCCCAAGCTGCTTCATAGTTTGCACTAGTGATCATAAAATGCTTTAATAGTTTCGATGCATCTCCGCTGATAGACGATTTAAGATAATGCATCTTCTGTACTGCTGACAACGAAGAGTTGTCATGAATAAGTGACACGTAGGTGTCGTGAAACGAAGGCCAATCGGAATAAGTTCCACTAAAGATTGGTAAGTTTATTTTAGGGAGATTGATAGCTTGGCACGGCGGCGATGTTGTGTTCACGGTGGGCTGAGGTAACGATGTCTCCTCTGATGTCGTTGCTGGGCGAAAGGCTGAGGAAGGAACAAGCTCCTCTTGCAAACTAGTGACAGCCGTTACATAATTGCACTCCGCATCAGCATAAAATTCAGCTGGAAATACCTCATCCCCGCTTAATTTTTGCTCAAGTATCTCCTCAAGAGCCTCGTCGTAAATGTTTTTAAATTGTTGCCAATAAGTCTCCAGAAGCTGCAGTCTTGCTTTTAGAAATGCGGATGTTCGTTTCTCTTTGCCCGTTTTACTCGTATTTACATTAAAGTTTGCTAATTTTTCAGCCTGTATTGACACCTTAGCCTTAAGTTTGTCCTTGTCCATTATGCTACTAGTGTTTTAAGTATCAATAAGAACGAAGAAATCAAAATAAATTAAGTGAAATTAAGCAAATGCCGAGAAATATGAATAAAATCCACGTACATAGGTATACGCTTTTGATTGAGATTGAATTCTCGAAATAAGTTTGTTTCTCCAATTACGCAATTACACTTAAATTATAAATTGTCTTTGTAATTACTACCACGCGTCGTACAATTCAAACAGTTCAATTAACTCGAGAATTGTTCGAAATATCTCACTGCCGAAATATGCACTTGTATACGATCGTAATTGAGCAATTTTGGCTGGACTAATTCGCGCGACTTAATCCGATTAAGTAGCACCACCTTTTCAAGTTCACAGTGTCCGAGAGTGTAATTAGCACAGACCCATTTAGTACTTTCACAAACGCAGTAAAGTTCTTGCGCAATGATCGTAATCTAATATCGTAAGGTTGATCGAAAGCTTTCACTACAGTTCAAGTTCTTTGCGGGTAGCATGAGCTTTGCGATATGTTGCGTGATAATCTTGCACTGCCATTTATGAATTTGCCAGGTGAATTATGATAAGTTATTTATTTGATTTGCAAGTATAAAGATAATATAAAGGAACGAACTCACAGCTTCAAATGTTGGCATTTCTCCAGGAGTCCTAAGTAGTTTTGCTAATGTGATTGCTGAGATTGTGCTTAGGCACGTAATCCAAGGTTAGCGGTACTTGATCACCACAATCACCATTAACTTTTGATCAATTTTAAGCAATTCATTCGAGTTTTGAATTAATCTTTGCACAAAATTATTGCACTTTAAAGTAAAGCGAATCACGAGTACACTATTCTAACTGCACTAATGTTTATGAGCCGCTGCAGAGTCAGCTTAACTTGTCAGCTAGAGCACACGCGATTAATTCCACACAGGTAGATAGTAAATTATGCTTCTTTTTCTAAGTTTTGCCGGGATAGCATTAGGGCCAAGATCCGGCTCGAAGGACCAAAAATGTTTAATGCCCAACTAGGTGAGCGGGAGAAGTGTAGTGGGTAAGAAGAAAAAGAAGCACTTTTCGTTATTTTACTGAATTTAAGCGGTTTATTGTGCCTACTGAATTCTACAGAGTTCTCGACTAGACTGAAATTACAATTTAAATTTAGAGAGAAGTACCCAAAGACGGTACAGTTATAGGCTAGATATTGTTTGTTTACATACGGTACTTAGTTCAATAATTACTGCTAACAACAGGGTGATTCTAAATTTGATCAGCAAAGACAAGTTAAATATTTAATTAAATCGAAAAGAATTATAAAACCAAAATGCATATTAAACAAGCGCTTTGTATTTCATCCTGGGAAAAGGCTGTATAAATTTCAGCGTAATCTATCCTTAATTGATTTTTTACATTCAGCAAATGCTTGAGCTTGTTGTCGTTTGACATAGAAATGCTTCCGAAATTTACTTAATTGTGTATGCAGCTCGTTTAATATTTCATTTAATGTCTGTTTATATTCTTCAATAGTAGGGTAACCTTCACTGTCTTTCCATTGCTTGTAAGTCAATATCTTCTTAAATACCAATTCATCAGCTTGAATAATCTTCTTTGGTTCAGCAGTAATGCAACTGATACAAGTCCCTGTCATACATTGTTCATTATTGATATCACAATATAAACTTTTCATCAACAGTCCACTATTATTCGGAAAATCTGTAAACACTTTATTTTTAGCAGTTAACAGGAAGTCTATATTTGCGTGATATTTGCAAACACAGACGTTGTGAGGCATATCACTTGATAGCAGAATGTGCTTAGGCCTAGGTTTATAAAATTTAGATTTCCCAACAGTTTTTCCAATTTCAGGATGATCTTCAAGGAACAATTGATACGCCTCTTTTACTGTTATCATCATGTGTCTTTTTTGTACAGAGATTCGCTTACCAGTTTTTGCATTTTTCAGCTTGTCTGCTCATGTCATCTCTATTATAGAAATCTTCTATAATTTTATTAGTTGCCTCGTCAGTCTTTTTTGAATCTGCCGGTTTAGTTTTTGGGAACAACGTTTTAGCGACATTAGGCATGTTGTCGCATACTAGTTGCTCTATTGCAGCTGCTTTCCTTCTAGGACTATAAGGCAACCCTTTTTTAACCCTATTCACTGTGAGAAAAACACACTTGTTTTATTCCAATTTTTATTTTAAAACTTTGGCACGACGCGTTTCGCCTTGTTAGGGCATCATCAGATTACAGACTGAAAATACTAAGTCTAGGGTACATTGAAGAAAAATTTAGGCTCTAGCAGAGGACTGTTATAACTGTAGTCTAATATATCATTTAAAATATTGTTATGGTTTTGACGTGGGGGGAAGGGCCCGAAGGGGATTTAATTTCTTAATTTGGTTTTTTTTTTTTGCTTTGGGCTGGTCTTTTCTGCGCGGTTGCCCTTTTGCCGGAGTGACGATTTTATTATTTTTCGTTTTAAGGAGTGACCCACTTACCTCTTGCCAATTCACCACAGGAATTCCTCGCCTCCCGCGCACTTGTAGATTTCGTTTTGTTATTGTTTCGGTTTTCACCGCGCGCACCCGCACAACAAACACGCTTTTCGCACAGTCCGAAAAACTTTTGCAACACACTTTCCTCACGCTCGACAAAATTTTTTTCAGCACACTACTTTTTCGCGCCGGCGGCCGCCATTCCCGGAAGTTTTTTTTTTTTGTCTTTTTTTTTTTGTTTTGTGTTTTGGCACAGCCGAGCCGGCTCTCCAATTTTATGGCAATTGTGAGGTTAGGTGTTCCGTGTCCGTCGCCGATTTTCAACATCAGTCCCCCCTAAAAGAAGGAGCTGTCCTCAGCTCGCAACAGGAGTGTACGTCGAGGAGGTCGTGGGGCAAGCCCTTGAAAATCGGGCGACTTCGGATCTTACTGTGCCTATTATATTTGGGGGTGTGGGTCGCTCTCTTTATTGTTAAGCGAGTTCCGACTTAAATGGAAGTTTTGTTTTCATTTATTCTTCTTGTTGTTAAAATTAACTCAGGCTTAGATTACATTTTTGGTTTTCATTTATTTTTCTTTTTATGAAAATTAACTCAGGCTTAGATTGGATTTTTGTTTTCATTTATTTTTTCTTTTTTATTAAAATTAACTCAGGCTTAGATTAGATTTTTGTTTTCATTTATTTTTCTTTAAATTAATTCAAGATTAGATTAAGTTTACTCCACATGTTTATCGGGCGATGAGGTTTTCAGTTTGTGGGGTTGTAGTAGGGGGCCAATCTGTTGCGGTGGACGACCGTGGTTTTCCGTGGGGGGTCACAGAGGTCCTTCGTTAGTCGGTAGTTCACGTCATTTATAACCTCCAGTATCCGATAGGGTCCTTCCCAATCTCTCTGTAACTTTGGGCACCTCCCTTTTCGACGCTTCGGGTTATGTAGCCAGACTCTGTCGCCGGCGTGGAATGGATTGGCCTTAGCAGACAAATCATAGCGATCTTTCATAACTTCACTGCTGCATCGGATTTGCTCTCGGCTAAACTCGTGCGCGGCTTCAAAGCACTGCCTTAGGTGTTGGAGATATTCTCGATATCCGCTAGGATGTTCTTCGGGCGGCTCGCCCGTGAGCAGCTGTATGGGTAGACGCAGTTCCCTCCCTAAGTTTAATAGAGCGGGGGTTTGTTTCGTCGTCTGGTGGATGGCGCTTCGGTACGCCATTAAAATGAAAGGCAAAAAATAGTCCCAATCGTCTTGCCTTTCGGCGACAAATTTGGCGAGGCCGGCCAGAACCGTTCGGTTATACCGCTCTACCATGCCGTCGCACTGGGGGTGCAATGGTGATGTGCGGGTTTTCTCGATCCCGCACTTCCTCATAACTATCTGGAAGACTTCCGACTCAAAATTACGGCCCTGGTCTGAGTGGAGCTGGAGTGGCATTCCAAATCGGGAGAAAACGTTGGCAATCAGCGCGTCGGCAACTGTTTCAGTGGTGTAGTCCTTTAGGGGCATCGCCTCGGGCCATTTGGTGAAATAGTCTATGCATAGGAGGACGTATCGATAGCCGTGGGGCACGGTTGGGGTTAGCGGTCCCAGGATGTCGACCGCAACTCGTTCGAATGGGGCCCCCACATTGTAGATTTGTAGTCTGGCCCTGGCCTTCGGCGTGGCGCCTTTCCTTTGTTGGCACGGGATACAGCTTCTGACGAAGGACTTTATGTCGCTGCTACAACCAACCCAGTAGTACCGCTGCTTCACCTTGCCTATCGTTTTGTCGACCCCTAAGTGCCCCCCTGCGGGACTGCTATGGCAATTTTCTAGAATTTCCGCTTGCTTGGCGTCAGGAATTATCATCTGCAGAGATTGGCTGATGGTATTCTGGCGTTCTCGGTAGAGGACGCCGTCGATCACACGCAATTCGGAGAAGATCGTCCAGTAGGCTTTGACTGTTGGGTGCAGCGGTGTGATTTCTTTTCTATCTGGTCGCTCCGCGCTTTCAACCCATCGCTTTACTACCGCTAACTTGGCGTCCTGGTCCTGGAGTAGGGACATGGCGTCGGGTATTATAGCGGTGCGCACTCTGATGAGGTCCTGGTCTTCCTGTCGTGCGCAATACCGGCAATTTCCTGGGGCACACGGGCGGCGAGACAGTGCATCGGCATTCTGGTGCTGTTTCCCTGGGCGGTGTTGTACTGTGAAGTCATACGCTTGCAGCCGTTCCAGCCAACGCGCGATTTGTCCTTCCGGCTCCTTGAAGTTAACTAACCACTTTAAGGATGCGTGGTCTGTCCGAAGAGTGAATTTTTTTCCGAGCAAATAGGGTTGGAAATGGTCTACCGCTTTCACCACGGCCAGCAACTCCTTGCGTGTCACGCAGTAGTTTCGCTCTGGTCTACTGAGTGTTTTGCTATAATACTCGATCACTCGCTCCTCACCCTCTTGTAATTGGGAGAGGACAGCCCCCCAGGCGAAGTCGCTGGCATCAGTGTCGAGCACGAATGGGTCCTCGTCGTTGGGCTGGGCCAAGATGGGCGCGGAAGTGAGCTTCTTTTTCAGAAAGTGGAAGGCTAGCTCACAATCGTCATCCCACAGAAACGGTGCTTTCTTTTCTGTGAGCGCGGTTAGGGGTTTCGCGATGGCGGAGAAGTTCTGGACAAAGCGCCGGTAATAAGCGCAAAGGCCCAGGAACGATTGCACCTCGGTCTTGTTCGCCGGGCGTGGCCAGTTTCGTACTGCTTCCACTTTGTCCGGATCAGTTGACAGGCCGTTTTTTGACACTACGTGCCCTAGGAATTTAACCGTTTCCTTGCAGAGGTCGCATTTGTTGGGTGATACTCGGAGGTTGGCCTGCTGTAGTTTCTGTAGAACGAGGGCTAGATGGTCTACCATTTCATCGAAGGTCTTGCCGTGAATGATGATATCGTCGAGGTACACTAGGCAGGTTGTATAGGGGAGGTCACCGAGAACACAGTCCATCAATCGCTGGAAAGTCGCTGGGGCGTTAGTAAGGCCGAATGGCATAACGACAAATTCATATAGTCCAGTCCCAATCGAAAACGCTGTTTTGTCACAATCTCTCTCATCCAACTCGACCTGCCAGTACCCCGACTGCAAGTCAAGGGTGCTGAACCACTTTGAGTTCCCTAGAGCATCTAGCGTGAGATCGATGCGGGGGAGCGGATAGGAGTCTTTTTTCGTCACCTCGTTCAAGCGTCGGTAGTCTACGCAAAAGCGGAGAGAACCATCCTTTTTCTTGACGAGGACAACGGGGCTGCTCCAGGCGCTTTTGGAGGGTCGTACAATTCCGTCTTCGCGCATTTCGGCTAACAGATTTTCCGCTAGGTTCCGGCGACTCCACGGCATCCTCCGAGGCGGTTGTTTGATGGGTCGTGCTTCGCCCACATCGATTTGATGCTTCGTTATCGCCGTCCGTCCGATATCTTTTTTAGAAGTGGCAAACACAGCTCTGTACTGTAGCAAGGTGTTCCATAATTTCCTTTGTTGCGCAGTGCTTAATCCTGCCGCCGCCCGCTCATAAAGTTGGCTCAACTCGGAAGAGGTAGATATAGGGGCCGTTTCTAAAGATGGTAGTACTTGGGTTCCTGTTTCAACGACGGCAAGGCTGGTGTCCGGTGAAACCTCCACATCTTCCCTGGTTGTGTTGGCGATGGCGACTCGGATTACTCCTTTTCTCGGTGATGAAATGGATGGCAGCAAAGTAAGCTCACGAGGGCACGAGCTGCTGGGCGACACAAGTACATCGTTGCTGTCGACGATGCCACAATGCAGACTGATAACCCTTTCCGTATGCGCAGGTATATTAATGGCTCGCAGGACGGTGCCCAGGCTGTCTCCTAACGATCTCTTCTGCAGCAAGAAAGTCCTCTCGTCGATGGTGAGGAGGCCTTGCCGGAGGTCCAGCTGGCAGCCGTGCTCCGCCAGGAAGTCCATGCCGAGGACGCACGGTTCGGAAATGGGCGCCACGAATACGGTGTGCTTTGCAGAGAAGTCCGATAGGTCGATGGTGACTTCGGTGGTGCCAGTAACCGGGAAGGTTTCGCCGGTGACACCCTGGATTCGGGCAGAGGAACGCTGTAGTTTAGTTGGAAGTACTGATTCGTTGATGATGTCCGGGTGTACGATGGTTCGGCTCGCCCCGGTGTCTATGATAAGAGAGCAGTCGACACCATTGATGGTACCGGCGATCATCAGCGTCATATCGATTTCCACTGAACGGACGAGGATGGTTAATGGGGCTTCAAACTCCACTGATGACTGCCCCGCGGAATCAGTGGAGGTCAGTTTAAAGATTCGGGTGTGTGATCGCCAAAGGGGTGTGGTGGTGCGATCAAGGTGGGCTGCTGTCCGAGGTTCGTTTCCTGAGGCCTGGCTGGGGATGTGCTGCTGGGACTCGTTTTATCAGGGGAGTAGCGGCTGCCGCGCACAGATCTACCAGACGGTCCTGTAACGCTCACTGCCTTCATTCGAGACTCCACCTGTCGCACATCGAACACGACGGGTTCTCCATCGTCCAACGAAGCGTGCTGCTTTGCAACGTTCGGTGCCGCGATACCCGAGGCATGTACGAAAATGTCTTCCCCGGTGTCGTCGCGCGTTATGAAACCAAATCTCATCCGTACGTTGAACCACTTCACGACGCCGGTAATCTGGCGGGCCACAATCGCTACGGGAGTTGTTGCAGTCCTTGGTCTGTTCGGCTCAGCGGGGGTGGGTGAGCTGCTCTCCGTTCGTGTCTGTGTCCTTGGTCCTTGTCTATTTACAGGGTTTGAGGGGGATTTCTGAAAAGGAGCTTTTCTTGTAGGAAGGTCTAAGTTTCGCTCCGTAAACTTAGACAACCCTAGTTGCCCGAACGCGGTTGGACGCCGCCTTGTACTTGGTTGGCTCGCCGGTGTGGAATGATAGTTTCTGGTGGGCGACTACTTCGGCGGCTTATACGGGTGGCGTCTCTGCTCGCCTCGATCCTTATAGCATGTGAAAGGGCCTCTTCGAGGCAACTAGGCACACTATCTCTCACCCTCCGCTGTGTCTCTGCGTCGAGTATTCCGTCTATAAATTGTGCCAGGGCAATTTTATCACGGGTCATCTCTTGAGCCTCACCGAAACTCAAGCAAGTCAGTTTCTGAATTTCCGTCGCGTATTCGGCCAGTCCCTCATTGGGTCGTTGCACTCGCCCTCTTAGTTGTATATGAGCGACCGATTGTTGGTACTGATCGCTGAAACGGCGGTCGAATGCGGAGCTTACTCGATCGTAGTTGTCCTTGGTGGTCTCTGAAAGAGTTTCGAAAAAGGTCAAGGCCGTGCCTCGAAGATAGGGTGCGAGGTACAATGTCTTTAATTCGATGGACCAGCCGTTCGCGCGAGCCACGGCTTCGAAATGCCGCTTATATGACGACCATGGCTCCTTTCCATCGTAATCCCTCGGCGTTAAAGTAATCCGCGCGGGGGTGAGCGGTGGCGGTAAAGCGGGCAGCATAGCAGGGGTATTCGGCCGGTTGGGTGAGGCCCCTTCACCCTGTAGGTTTCTCGGTGGTGACTCGTGTCGATTATTATCGATTCTGGTGGACGATTTCACGTTACGTGCGCAGTTTCGATTCTTGGGATGCGCGGTATGTGGTGTCGCCGCCGTCGCTGGTGGTCGCTCAATGTCGTCGAACGAGATCAACTCGATATTTTCAGGGTGCCGCAAGGGCTGAACTGATGGGCACTCCCGAAGGGTTGGAGTGGGGACAGCGGCTAGCTCATCAATCGCCCGCCTCACCGCTTCCTCCTGTCCTACCTCGAGTCGGTTCACCTTTTCCACAATTGTGCTCACGGTGCTTGTTAATTGATTTATTTGTTCTCCCTGCTGCGCGATTAGTTCCGTGAGTATAGCGATGTCACTTCGCTCAAAGCGTGTGACCCCGGACGAAGAGTGAGCTCGTCCCGAAGCCATAGCAACGTACAGCGTTTACTTTTTGTTTTGTTTTTTTGATGTTCTCTATTTGGGTGTGGAATAGAAAGTTCTTCACTTTCGTTCGATGAAAACGATGAAAACCCCACACCTGACACCAATTGTTATGGTTTTGACGTGGGGGGAAGGGCCCGAAGGGGATTTAATTTCTTAATTTGGTTTTTTTTTTTTGCTTTGGGCTGGTCTTTTCTGCGCGGTTGCCCTTTTGCCGGAGTGACGATTTTATTATTTTTCGTTTTAAGGAGTGACCCACTTACCTCTTGCCAATTCACCACAGGAATTCCTCGCCTCCCGCGCACTTGTAGATTTCGTTTTGTTATTGTTTCGGTTTTCACCGCGCGCACCCGCACAACAAACACGCTTTTCGCACAGTCCGAAAAACTTTTGCAACACACTTTCCTCACGCTCGACAAAATTTTTTTCAGCACACTACCCAGCAAACCACATGTAATGCATAGAATAAAGAAATGCATTCGCCATACATTACAAGTAAGCTATCTGATAGGCATCAACCAGCGACTGCTTACAAATGCCTTACAAATTCATAACAAGTCATGTATTATACCTATTGCAAACATGTTTGGTTCCGCGAGTTTCAATTACGAAGCACCGCTATTTTTTCGAGGCATTCTCCGCCGTTTGTTGAGTTTTGGTCATTTGTAAATCAGTTTTTCAGCGAGTGCAGTGCGTGTTTTATACAGTGCGAATAATTCAACTTTTTGTTATAATTTCAACTATAACGAGGTGAGTAAAATATAATTATGTTTAGTATACGTTCTTTACATAAGATTTAATAGATATCCGACTTGTATAAAAATAAGGAAATAGAATTGTTTAGGCAGTATAATGGAAGGAATAAAGAATTCAAAATTGGCTGGTATAAGCAAAAGGCATTTTAGAAGGCTTGCAAAAATTGAAAGGGAAAAGCATTCTAGAAGCATTGTTCGCAATAGAACCGATAATATTAAATCAGTACAAACAGAACCTTCGACATTCGGGAACAGAATTGAATCGATAGATTCGGTATACACAGAAGAAGGTTTGCTAGATTCATTTTCAAACCGAACCTTTTCGACCAGCGATTTCAGCCTTAATCATTTGGGTGCAAATATTGAAGTTGGTACCGTTAGCAACAATCAAACAAACAATGACATAATATCAATTAGCTCAGAATTATACCAATGGTCCCAGAAATATAGCATTTCACATAATGCACTAACGAGCTTATTGCAAATTATGCAGCGAAATGGAATTCAAGTTCCAAGTGACGCAAGAACCTTACTAAGAATACCTAGAATAAGACCTCAAACTAGGAAAGTTATACCAGGAGATTATCTCCATATTGGTCTGAAAAATAATTTGATTGCCCTTTCTCATCATTTTGATCGGGAAGAAATCAGCTTAGACTTTAATATTGACGGCTTACCACTATCAACATCTTCAAAATTATGCGCATGGCCTATTTTAGCATCTATTACTGATAATATCAATATTAAACCCTTTATAATTGGTGTGTATTGTGGATACGGGAAGCCAACACACATTGATGAATTTTTGGAAGAATTTGTCGATGAAGTTATGGAATTAAATCGGGAGCCAATCATCATAAATAACAAAAACTTTACTATAAAAATTCGAGCATTTATCTGTGATGCTCCAGCTAAAGCATTTATATGTGGAGTTATGCACCATCAAAGTCGTAACGGGTGTATGAAATGTTGTCAGAGGGCCGAAGTAATTAATAGAAGAATAGTTTATGCAACTAACACAGGAATTATAAGAACTGATGAATCATTTGCGAATCGTGAAGATCCCTCACATCATCAACCGAAATACCGCAATGAGCTCACTTATTTTGAGAAAAAGGGCTTTACCAATATGGTATCCAAATTTGTTGTCGAGCCTATGCATTTAATTGACCTAGGTGTAATGAAGAAAATGCTCATTTTGTTGTATAATAACAAGTGTACATCACAACGTGTTTCCAAAGATGAAAAAGCTAAATTATCTGAACTTTTATGTTCACTTACATCTTATATTCCATGCGAGTTCGTCCGAAAACCTAGGTCAATGGAAGAATTACCACGATGGAAGGCAACTGAGTTTCGCCAATTCGTATTATACACTGGTGTTGTTGTTTTAAAAAACGTTTTAAATTCTGATTACTACTATCATTATCTGCTGCTTCATAGTGCCATAAGAATACTTTCTTGTAAAGATTCGTACCACAATAACTCTAATTGTGCAAATGACATGATAAAATATTTTGTATCATTGTTCCCTACTTTATACGGCACGGATAAGGTCAGCTATAATGTGCACAATCTGTTACACATTGCCAAAACTGTGCAAGATTTTGGTCCTCTTCCATCATTTTCAGCATACAAGTTTGAAAATCATATGCAATATATGCTAAAATCTCTTAAGAGTCCGAACCGAATATTAGCACAAATATACAATCGGCACATTGAAGAATTGAATAGTCCTCCTGAAAAAAACAGTAAATTAGAAATTGGCTTAAAAAAAATTATAAAGAGTTCAAATGGAAAACTCTATAGGCAGTACCAGTTTGAACATTTCTTGCTGACAGACAAAAATCCGAACAACTGCTGCTGTATACTGAACAATTCTGAAGTTATTCCAGTAATCATTACATGCTTCGAAAAAACTAAAACAGGAGATATTATGGTCACATGCTTACGATTTAATACAGTAAAAGAGTTTTTCACACAACCCTTAAATTCCATGCGTGACTTGGGCATCACCAAAGTCAGCAATATTTCACATATAGCAGAAACATTTAAATTGTATCAAATAAAATATAAATATGTAAAACTGCCGTCATTAGAAGAGGCAGATTCGTATGTTCTATGTCCACTTCTTCATACTGTCGAATCTATTTAATTTTTTTTTGCTACCATAGTCTACAAGAATCAAAAATGCCTTCCCCAACATCAGCTAGTTCAACTTCACAACAACTTCCTCTTGGTGCAGACTCTGACGGTACTGTTTTTTATATCGTACCATTATGTATTAGAGATTCAATTTTTCCAACATTTTAGATAACATGTCAGTAGGAAGCTCAATTGGACTACTTCCAGACTCTGATGAAGGCAGTATTTTAGAAACATCCTATACAATGAGGGCTCTATTTGAAAAGGGTAACAGTTTCTTTTTTTAGAATTAAAGTATATTATTGTCTGATTCTTTTCAGTATCTGGCCTGAAAGAAGAAATGGAAAAAATGAAAAATGAAAATAGAAAATTACACATTGAAGGTACTAATTGTTTCAAAACTAGAATATTTAATCCCTTTTATCTAATTATAGTTTCAAACGTTAATTACCTTGCAGCAAAACAATATGTCCTGTTAAAAAAAATTGCAGGAAATGTGTTCGGTGACTCTGCACGTGACATAGACGTTGATTTTCCAATTACTACGACTGCCGAATTGGAAACTATTGAAAAGAAACTTGAGGATCCCAACTATTTTGATTCATTTGTAATAAACACATAACATAAATTTGCTCCTTTTCTAATAGATGTATCTTTTTCGTGATTACTGTTATTCTAGAAACGCTGCATCACCAAATTATTGGGGAAAAACATCAAAAAAAATTTTCTGCATATAATAGCTGATAATCTCATAAACCAATACAATTGGGATGGAGTGAAACAAAAAAAATCTTTCAAGGAATTAAAAAACTTTACAAAGTGTATTTTTGGTAAGTCAATTATTGTTGGAGGATTCAGTAATTAAGCTAATTGAATCGTATCCCATTTCAGATAGTATACATATGGAAAATTATTCCTTTTCTCTTTTCGAGGCAGATATGAGGGCAACGATACGAACATCGCACGGCAGAACTCATATTCAAAAATTCAGGGCATCCAAAGGTTCACACTCAAAATAAAATTATATGTATATACGAGTCAAGAAAGTGTTTTTCAATTTGATACTTTTGTAATACAAAATATTGTTAGATCGATAAGAAGTATTTTCAATTCAACAATTTGTCCATTTAAGAAAGCTGAATTTGCAATTCAAAAATTCATTTCAGTCTTTTGAAATATTTGTTTTTTCAAATTAAAAAAAAATTTCTTTAAATTTCGTCATTCTGCTAATCCAAATTTTCAACTATTTACATAATATAAACGAAGGTGCACAATAAATTTATAAATAAAACTTGGAAATTCATTTTTACTTTATGTTTATTTAATAAGAAACACAATATATAATAATATATAATAAATATTAATAGAGTGTTTCCATTTCCTAAAAATTTCTGCTGTTGACGAAGATTTTGGTATATTTAATAATAATACTCAGTGTTTAGATGTTGCTGGATAATGCATCTCTATTTCAACGCAAGAATGACCTCTAAATGATCCCCAATATTTTCTTTCGGATCTATCAATAGGAGATCCCTAATGCTATTCAATACATTTCATTATATTTATGAAATGCCTTATGTAATGCATTTCCCACATGTATAAAATGCATTTGTAATTAATAATGTATGCATTACATAGTTCTATATGATATATATTTTGAATGCATTACAAGCAATGCATTTCATCCTAGGACATGCCTAATGCTTTTTAATGCATTCAGTATTACTTACAAAATGCTTTCTGTAATGCATTTCATACATTTCTGAAATGTATTGTGAATTGATTTTGTATGCATTCATGGTTTACTGGGTACTTTTTCGCGCCTGCGGCCTCCATTCCCGGAAGTTTTTTTTTTTTGTCTTTTTTTTTTTGTTTTGTGTTTTGGCACAGCCGAGCCGGCTCTCCAATTTTATGGCAATTGTGAGGTTAGGTGTTCCGTGTCCGTCGCCGATTTTCAACAATATTTTTCCCCTGAAACTTCGCTTTCATAATCTCTAGAGCTTCAAACCTATCTAAAATTCTACCACCCTCCAATCCATGCAACAATTTTACATTCTCTGTGGTTACTGTATGGCCTGTTTCTTTTAGATGTCTAGAGATAGCTGACTGTGGATCAGCACCCTTCGCTCCTGCTAAGTGCTCTTTGAGACGCTTTCTTACGTTTCTTTTTGTTTTCCCTATATAGATACCCGAGCATCCCCCACAACTAATTTGGTATACACCGCTCTTTTCCAAAAGATCAGTTTTGGGTTTTAGTTTTACGTTAGTGAGTACATTCTTTAAGGATTTTTTATTAAAGAAGGCGGGTTCTAAGTCATTTTTATTTAGTATATTTTTAATTTCTCTTGCTGTCTCCTCCATGAACGGGATTTTTCTCCAGACTCTAACAGGTTTTTCTATGGGAAAGATTGACTCAAGTGCAAGGTATTGGGCTTTTTTCCTCATGAGATCATAAATTATTTTTTTATTATAACCATTATTCTTTGCAATTAGAATAATGGTTTTTAGTTCTTTTTCGAAACTGCCCTGTTTCATTGGAACACGAAGTAATCTATCCACCATTGAATGGAAAGCTGAAAGTTTAACATTCCAAGGATGGTCTGAGTGGGATGGGATAACCACGTCTGTAAATATTTCTTTTCGATGAATGTCAAAAACGAATTTATTGTTTTCAATGTTTATTTTTACGTCAAGAAAGTTTAAACTATTGAGTTCCATTTCAACCGTAAATTGAATAGCGTCATGTAATTTATTTAAAATGTCATTTACAAAATTATAAAGTTGTCTCAGTGTCCCAATCCAAATACAGAAAATATCATCTACGTATCTGTACCATCTAAGAATGTTATTTGCAGAATCAATCCCAGAGTTAAAAAGTTTTTCTTCTAACCAATTCATGAAGAATTCAGCAAAGAGGGGGGAGGCAGCACTACCCATCGCAAGGCCTTTCTTTTGTGAGAAAATTTTCTTATTAAACGTAAAATAATTTTGCTCCAAACAAACTACTATTAAATCCTTTAATTGTAATGCTCTGTCCTTTTCTACAATCTTCCTGCCTATATCTTCCCATAAGATATCTTTCAGTTTAACTATCGGGATAGACGGAAACAAGTTTATGACATCGAACGAAACTAATTTTGCATTACAAGGTAAGCGCAAATCTTTAATTTTGTCGATTAAGTCCAACGAATTTTTGATCGCATAGTTAGGTTTAAAATTTAATAATTTAGGCACATTAGGAACTTTACATAGCTTTTGTGATGGAGCGAAAAGTGCTGAACACACAGGTCTAATAGGATGTTTATTTTTATGTAGTTTAAAGAATGTTTAGTAACAACGGCACCCATGGGATAGTTTAGTAATCCAGGGTTAATTGGTCCCACCATCATTTCACGTTTTTCAAACTTGTACGCCCGTACGGCTGCCATTAACAAGCATTCAATTCGGGACATCCGTTTGGTTCCACCCGTGACACCTTTAATATGTCTCGGGTGGGACACATTTGAAATCCCATTTATATGAGTAATGTTTATTTAAGAAAAATTTATACTGGCAATACCTCTTTTACTTGTTTAATAGTTTACCTCCATCAGATGAAAACACTATTTTATCTGACGAAAACGAGATGAAATAAAAAAGTTTTGTTTTACTGTCACGGGTGGGACACTTTTTTTGCACGAATACTTCGGGGAATACCACAGATTGATTTAACTTACCATTAACTTTTAATATTTTAGTTACAATATACACTTTATATCTCATTGAAATAATTGACAGAAATGGCTAGCTTAAATTAAAAACTTTATTTTCACGGTTTTAAACGTAGTCCTAAAATAATGAAATTATATTATAACTGAGGTTAGCCGACTTGATATTCACAAAAATTCTTAATTTTATATTTTTTTCTTTTAATTTGTTTAAATTCTGAAAATTTGAATAATATTCTTTTGAAAAGTGGTAGAATTAAATTATAGATTAAACTTTGTTTTTTTAAGTATAGGTGTAACTAACTTACTTACCTATCACAAAGAGGCAATAAGGCACTGAAAAAAAAACGGTAGTCAGGTATAATTTTCCACCTGCGTCTACTATGCTCTACATAACAACTCCAAAATAAAAGAGGATGTGAATTGTGAAGAGGCATGACTGACTTTAGACTAAAAAACTTAATAGTCTAAAAAGTCTAAAATATGGACTTAGCTGAGTAAACAAGTTTAGCAACCGCAAAAGAAGTGTAAGAGGCAAAACAGCAAAGATTTGTGGTGGCTATATGTGTGCACCTGTAGAATTATTAAAACGATAGGAGAATACAGCCATACCTAGTGTAGTTAGGTGTTTTCTAACTTACTACGTTTACATGCAAGGTTGAACCTGTGTTGAACCGCGCTGCTGGTCGAGTCGAAAACAGGTGGAAGAGTCCATATTAATTGCAAGTAAACGCGGGTTGAGTAGGCGAGTTGACAGTTCGATAGTTTGTTTATGTTTTCAGAGTAATTAGCCAAAACATGATTTTGTTCGAAATTAAATTCCTTAAACTATTCATAAATTATGGAAGTCGACAAAATTGAAATACTGTTTAGTTTAATAGATAAAATTAGTGCAATAAACTCTCACTTCGACTACGTTTGGACCCAATTTCGAATCGATCCCTCAACCCCGATTTTGGCGGATCCAGGTAGGGGAGGAAGTGGTGATCGCCACCCCTTTTTAATTTACTAGTGTGATTTACATTTTCCTCATGATATTTAAACTTATTTCGAAATTTAATTTCCGTATCATAGATCATAATTGATCTATAGTTTTAGTTTTCAATTTAATATTTTTTTTTCCGACACCCCAGATTTGATTTTCGGTATGCAACCACCGCCCTCACCCCCCTCCACCATTAAATCCGGAGTACTCAAAAACGCGGGCCGAGATCGAAACTTGTTTTCGACTCGATCTCTGGGCTCTGCATGTAAACGTGGTATTTGTTGCAGAACTTATGCACTAATACCATCAGAGGTTGCCATGGTCGACCTTAATTATAGAGACAGCGATCTTCAGGTATTATCGACGATGGTCGTACAGGTAAACATGACCAGTTGGCTTCAAACATTGAAACTTCCTACATAGTTACGGTTGCAGTGCGATTATCTCTTATTATTATTGGAACTTTAAATAAATCACCTTTCGGATAAAGGGAAAAGTATTGTGATCACCAGTTTCAGATTGAAACAGAGTGTACCAAATTAAAAAGTGATACAATATTAATGTTGAAGGGATATTTAAAATGAAATCTATTATCAATTAGAAAAGGAATTCGTGGTCAATGTTCGGTAGTTCTGTGCAATATACATTAACACCATAGTTCTGAAATAAGTATTTGTCGGCAGGAAGTCAGCCATCTTTTAAGTTTTGCAAGTGTAGTCATCTCATCTCTGATGAGTTGTATTAAAACCAGCTTAACCAGTTAAGGCGAAGTTTTGTGATTTTGAAGAAACTGTTATTTTCCAGGAATCTATTTTAAATATGTGTAATTTAGCATCTTAAAAAGTTAGGCAAAACGGCGATAGCAACTTGAAGATTAGTCATACTACGTGTCGATAAAAATGAAATGAAAAAACGCAACTTTCATCTCTTTCTTGCTAGCCTTGTATGCAAAGTATTAAATTATGTGCCTTACTTTTATTTCTCTCATTTAAATTTACCTAACGCCTAACATGATTCTCTCCATATCGTCGATCGTATAGGTATTTGTAAATTCCTTTCCCCTTCCAATTGCACAGTGGTCGTATAGTGGTGGTGCGTTTAAATATTACTTCCTATAAAAAAAATTAAAAACAAATATCGAGAAACTATTGCATAGTGGAAAGTGACATAAATACGTGTGTGCTGCATCAAGTTTGCCTTGCAAAAACATTCCAGTGTGCTACGATATTAAATTTCATGCAGTCACCCCTCCCTGTGTACATTTTTATCTGAAGTTTTTCCTCCGCTTATTCAAAGTGATTAAAAAATAATTAAATAAACAACGAAAGCCTCTTTCGGATTTCAAAGTAAAGTTTTGATTCGGAAAAACATTGCTGAGAAAGGTCATTTTGAATGCTGGATTATGTTGAGGTAAAACCACTTGAATACTTACTTAATAAGACAAAAAGGAGTTTACCAATTTTTTTTATTCAGTAAACGCTTTGTTATATAATTTATCTGTGTGTGCTTTTCATCCCACATTTGAAGTGGTGAATGGGTTGCAGAAAGAGAGAATCGAAAGCCTTAAGGAAACCGATAAACGTCTAGCACTTACTAAAGGTGCTTAAACTTTAACAGTTATATTAGTATCAACTTTAAATCAATATTTATTGAAAAAAAAATCAAACGTGTTAGCATAGGCTTACGTGGCCAGATGGTCTAAAGTGCCACTATTATAGTTATTCGAACAAATACTACGTTTACATGCTGGTTGAACCCAAACCGGGTTCATCAACTGGGTCGAGTGAGTCAAAATGAATTGCATGTAAATGCGGGTTGAGTAGTCGAGTTAATAGTTCGAAAGTTTTTTTATGTTTTCAGAGCAATTAGCAAAAACTTATGATTTTGTTCGAAATCAGATTTCTTGAAATGTTCATAAAATATAAATGGAACTCAATAAAATTGAAAAAATTGTTAGTACAATAGATCAAATTAGTGCAATAAACTGTCATTTCGACTACGTTCGGACCCCATTTCGACTCAATCACTCAACCCCGAGTGCTCACAAACGTGGGCCGAGTTCAAAACCTTTTTTCGACTCGATCTTTCGACTCTGCATGTAAACGTGGTAAGTTTTTAAACAATCCAGAGGAGACCTTTACATAGATGTCGTGCGTCTTGCCCCGCCTGGAAAAATTACTGTGGACGCCTATAATTTCGTCGTTCTATGTCGTTCAGCTTTGTGGCACTCAATACTTCTCTACGCATTCTACCTTTTCCGGTTTAAATTCTTCGCATGTAGAACGCAACGGTTAACATTCCTGTTTCTGTGCACATGAGCAGAATTTTTTTTATACTTGCAATAAATCGCTTCAGCGCATATAGTATACTAGCAGGTGTCTACCCGGTTTCACCCGGGTCGGTGAAAATCATAATATATAAAAAATATTACTTTTTGAATTTATAACTACCGCCAAAGGGACATATTATTCGAACTGTTTCCTTTATGTCGGGTTACAATAATAATAATTTAATTTTTGTTTTTTTTTTAGTTGAGGGTGGTTTTGGGTGTTTGAATTAGGATAGACGGATGGTTCTCATTGAGTTTTTTTTCTAACTAAAAAGGCCAAATAACAATTTTTATAATTTTTTTATAATACTTCAAAAGTGGTGGTTTTTCATGCAAAATTTCTTCGTACTTTTTAGTCCCTTAGGGGTGAAATTTCCAAAAACCGGTTCTTCTTGAGCACCTATGAGTAGACCGTTTCATTTTTCACAAAGCAGTGAAATGTTGCCAGGCCGTTTTTGAATTCGGTGCTCCCTTCAAGATGATTTATTTTGAGACAAAGGTCAGTTCGATCGGACAATATTTAGGGATCGCGCAGCGCATTTGAATTTCCCCACTTACGCCCCCGCTATGGGTACAAATAAGTCCATATATCTCATCATCTGACAGTGCTATAAAAAAGTTTATTGAACAAAATATGTCACAAATAGCTCAATCAACGATGTTAGCTTGGTTCTAATTCAATATTGAACATTTTGCAATACTCTAGCATGACTTTGTGAAAATTGAAACGGTCTAACCTATGAGGCAAGTTGAAGAAGTGTTCCAAATTTCATGGAAATCGGTTCAGTGGTTCCGGAGAAACCGTTTTCACCACTTTTCACACTCTTAAGGGTTGAAGGGTTGAAAAAAAGTACACGTATGTTCTTAGTTGGAATAAGTATTACCTTTAATTACACAAAAAATGAAAAATATTGAACCAAGGCTTTCGGCGTGATTGACGGACAAACATCCAGACTTTCACATTTATATAATATTACTTAGATCACGGGGACGGTAGTCACTCAGAGTTCAGAGTTTGTATTTGGAAACAATTTAATTAATTTTATGTCATGTCCGCCGTCTTAGACTTCGAAATAACTGCCATTTTCGCAATCAACGTCTCAAAAAACCTAAATAACGACACCCATGTCGATTATTAGGTTTATTTACCCCATTTCACCCCCTAAGGGGTTGATTTTCGGAAAATCACGAAAGACGTATTTGCTTATTTATTTTTGGGAGTACTCCTACGAAGTTTCGAATCGAAATGTCTATTTAATATTGTTTCGCCATACAAATTTTGAACCACCATTTTACCCATTTAGGGGTTGAATTTCAAAATATCATTCCTTATTCCTTGTATACATCATAAAGGGAAACTCTGTACAAAATTTCAGCTTTTTAGGTCCAAGGGTTTGGGCTGGGCGTTGATGAGTGAGTCAGGACTTGTCTTTTTATATATATAGATTACCTATGTGAAGGGTGTACGAGTGTATCTATCGTTTTCAAATTTCACAATTACGGAAGAATTTATTTCTTAAAAAAGAAATGCTGTTTATATCCCAACTTGAATTATTGAAATACATATGTGTTTTCTAACATTATTACACAAACAATAAAAAAAATTATAAAATTTTTATTTCGAAAGTAAAAAATTGCCGAGCAAACGAAAATGTGTGTAACCTTTTCAACTATAACAAACATCCTCTCACCCCAAACGCATATACCGTCTCCGTACCGTCGTGGGTAAAAATGAACTAAGTAATAATAAAATAATAATAATAAAAAAAAAACTGCAAACAAAATTTGTGGTGGTCTGAAATTTGTAAACAATTTTAAATATAGACTAAAAAGAAGAACATAATTTTTTACATTATTAATATGTATATTATATTTTTTTTATATATTTATAATTTTTATATTTTTGTAATATGTGTAATGTGTGTATGTTATTTTTTGTATAATATCATACAAAATTTTCCGTATTATTATTTATTTTAACACAATTTTAAAAGAATTAACTTCCAAAAATTTCATAACTAGGATTTCTTTGTTATGAAATTTAAATTTTTGAAATTTTTAAGTTAATTTTTTAAAATTTGTTTTAAAATACTAACGACAATTTTTTTTATATAGATAACAAAAAATTGTTTTCTTCGTTTTAGTTCATATTCACAATTGCTTAAAAAATTCAGAAAACCAATTAAATTTGTTTTGCTATGTTTTTATTTGCTACTTTTTAGTCTTAATTTCGGGTATATAAAATAATAAATATCAAAACATACTTTTAGACAGGTTGATTCAATTTATCGTAAAAATATTGGTATGCCGGGATTCCTTGGATTGTTTCATAAAAAAAAAACGTAGGGCATTTCGCTGAGTAGAGCCTGATTTCCACACCAGAGGCCCGCGACGGATATTCTTGGGTTTAAATTCTTTAAGTCGGAGGTTTTTAAATTATTTTATTCTTTTTAAATTACGTTTAACCGTCGTGAGTTTTTTCCAAATTTTTAATTTTGCTTTTTATTTCAAAGTTTTTAGAGAGCATAGGTATTATGTACATTATATTACATATCAATATAGTTTATTTAATAGTAATAAAATATAAGTAAGTATTTACAACTAAACTTTGCCCGGGGATTTGTTGTAACTCAACTCGATATCATTACGTAAAATGAAAATAATAAGTAATAAGTAAAAATGACGGTAATAAGTAAATATGATACTCTATACTGAAATATTTACCTATCGAGTTTCTTAATATGTAGCAGCTAATATCTTGCAAGTCTTTGGTTTTAATCATTTTGTAATTGTACAGTTTCAGATTAAACGCTAAAGTGTTTGATTTGAACGCTGGAACCTTTGCATCAAACGCGCTGACTTTTCGTTTCAATTTAGTTCCGTTAAGAATTCAGAATTCAGAATTTCAGAATGCATGCAAGTCTTTGGTTTTAATCATTTTGTAATTGTACATATTCAAATCAAACGCGATAGTGTTTGGTTCAAACGCTCTTTTGTAAAAAACAGTAATCAAAACTTGGACTCGTTTAAATCAAACATAATTACTTTTAAAATGAATGCATACAGCCGTTTGAAATGATAACGGGAACGTGATTATGTTTAAAAGAAATGTAATGCTGTTTGACTTGAATGCCCAGAAGCCCTTGATACTTTATTGAAAATTCAAAAATTGAAACTTTTAATTCAAACGAATATTTCAAATGTGAGATTTTAGCCCAAGTTTTTGAATCGAACGTTTTAATTTTTGTTTCAAGAGACAAATCTTTAAATCAACAGTATTTTTACAAAATGCGCAATTAAACGCGCTGGATATTTGATATGAATGTCATTATTTCTCTCCGTGTATAAAATATATTACTGCAGGGCTCCCTAGTGAGTTACTACCGTAACACCTATTTAAGAACCCTCACTAATCAGAAACAAACCCACTACTGAAAACCGCATCAAAAATCGGACTAGTAGTTTTGGTTTTGCACAAACAAATGTTTACTGCAGCGTCTGGGTCCCCTGGTGAGTTGTCACCCTAACACCTATCTAAGAACATGTACCAATCAAACCGAAGCCCATCACTGAAAAACGCATCAGAATCGAACTAGTAGTTGTGGAGATAAATGGCGACATTGGCATATACCATCTCCGTACCGTCGTCGTGGGTAATTATAGAAATGAAGAATATTTTTTTATTTTAAATAGCGTTTCTTTTTTCCTCCTAATTTGTTCAAATTGACTTTTCTCTCATTGATCACTCAACCACGGCTTTTTCTAAATTTACAATATTTGGTGTTTTATATGTTTTGATTAATTAAAAATATATTTTGAAGCAATTACTAGCATATAAATATACTAGCAGGGCTACCCGGTTCTACCCATGGCGGAGAAAATCATAATATAATATACAACATATTATATTTTCAATTTACAACTACCCCCAAACGCGACGTATATTATATAGAACCGTTTCCTGTAGGCGGCTTACAATAATAGTTGTTTAGTTATTTTCAATGAAGGGTGGTTTTGGACAGTTGTATTAGGATAAAGATTGGTAGCTCTCATTCAACTTTTATTTCTAACCAAAAAGCCCCTTACAATTTATTATTAATTTTTTACTTCAACATTTTAGGTGCAGGTTTTTTGATATAGAATGAATGAATGGGGATCTTTCATGTGGGGTAAATTTTTTTTACGTTTTTGGGGTTGTGGAAGTGGGGGTGGTAACCATTTTCTTTGGGGTTGTCCAATTTGCACCGTGTGATATCAAATTAAAGCACTTGCTGAGTATTATTATTATTATTAGTTAGAGGCGCAACCCTCACGGTAGGCACTGCGACCAAAGGAGGTCTATTGTGCACAGCCCCTTACTAGGATAGGGTACCGTCCGCCTTCCTGATGAAAGCAAGAAGGTCACCTATAGAAGCGGATCTTATGTCCGATGGGTCCAAAAACTCTTTGAAAAAGATCCGCCTTCTCAGCCAGATTAACGCTGGACATTCACATAGGATGTGAAGGGATGTTTCTTCACCTTCCAAACAAAGACGACACTCAGTTTCGTCAGACAGTTATATTTTATGCAAATGGTAGTTCCCAATCAGAAATCTGATGGAGGACCATGCCAAGCCACAGAAAGGTTCTGGGCCTAAAAAGTTGGCCGTAGAACCCATTCTGGCAAGCGAGTTAGCAATATCATTGCCCTCGATTCCACAGTGTACCGGACCCCAACAGAGGGAGACTGTTCCGCACAGCCAGACACTGGAGCACATCAAAACACTCAATGACGATTCTCGAAGAAAATCTCCGTGCAGAGAGCGCTTTGAGGGCTGCTTGACTATACGAAAAGATAGTAATAGTTGCACCCATAATTCCTTTTTCAAGAATTAGATTGGCGCAAGTCAACATAGCATGGATTTCTGTCTGAAAGGCCGTAGGCAATTTGCCCATGGCAATCGAAACCTTGGTGTTTGGTCCGTAAATGCCAGCACTAGCTCCATTTTCTATCCTGAACCCATCAGTGAACCAATGAAGTCCATTGCGAACAAGAAATGGGCATGATTCTGCCCATCTAATTGGCTTTGTTTCGCACTACAGGGCGAAAACAATTATGTGACAATAAGCATCAACATAATATTACCAAAATTTACCAAAACAAAAAAAATAGTTCAAAATTTTCTGAAATATTTTTGTATGGTGTTGCCATATAAGTCTGACTTTTGCTCAATGCAATCTTTATATTTAATTATTTTTTTTCCTAAATGAAATACAATGTAACGCCCATACCAAAAGTTGTTACTAAATGACAGTACTTTCATTTGACACTAGTTTTATGGGTGGCCGCCGATAGCCCAAAAACGAACATACTCCTTTGCTCATTTAATATAGGTTTGTTATTGAAGAATGAACATCGCTTTTCTAATTTCACACGATTCTAAAAGATCCATTTTTAATCCGTTATTGTCTAAATGCAAAATTTTTAAATTACTAACATCACAAAAGTGATTATAGTCAATTAAATGTTTCGCTAATATAGAATCAGTTCTCTTATATTTATATGCGCCCATATGTTCCATAAACCTTGTCTTAAAATTTATCCCCGTTTGACCAATGTAACTGCACTCACAATTATGACATTCAATTTCATATAGGTACACCAAACTGACTTAGGATATGGATATCACTTTTCTTCTTAACATGGAACAAAATATTTTGAATAGTTTTTTTATTATAAAAAGCCACATTAATATTTAAACGAGTTTTCAAAATTTTACCAATTCTATCACTCACATCAGCTACAAACGCTTTTTTGTCCATATCTTATCAGTGACGTCTTTTACAAAAGCCATAATATTATTTAACAATCTATACTTTTGTTTTTTCCTTATAAGATTATCAATTATTTTAGGATTATATCCGTTATTCAATGCAATGGTTTTAATACAATAATGGTTTCTTTATTAAAAGATTCCTGAAATAAAACCCTCTAACGTACCTCTGGAAGTAAAATTTGTCAATTGGTCAAGTAGTTTTCGAGAAAATTGGTCATTAAGAGGGTCAAAAATTGGAGTTGGTCCTTTCTTTCAAGGATCATAAAAAAAAAACTAAATACTTCTTCAAAAATACTTACATAAATAAATAAAGAAAACCTTTTGTCTTATCATTTGAAAAAAGTTTGATGTAGATTGAACAAATAATAATAGAGAAAATAAGTCATTAAGTGGACCTATTTTGCACGTTTTGGTAAATTTACCTCTTAATGTAAAATTGAATTGTGAATACATGACATTTACCTTGCCCATATTTTGTTGCACTGGGCGAAACCTGGTAAACCTGCTACTATTTCAATAAAAATTGTTTTATTTTGTGTAATTTTTTTATGCTTTATATGCATTTATATAAAAGTTGTACGGATATTGCTTCCTGGGCCGTTTTTCATGCAATCCAATAAACGGCCCGTCCTCTGAAGAAAATTCATTTCATAATTCATGATCACATTTAGGAAAATCATTCAGATAATAAAACTGTCGCGTTCGTAATGCCGAGATCTGTTTAATTTCACATTCTTTCGGCTCTGAATTAACATTGTGTAAATATGACTATACGTAAAAAAGTGACAGCTATTCGGATTTAATTGCTTTGAAAGCAAATGACGTTCGGAATTCGAATTCCACTGAAGAAAGTTTCCTTTGAGTGGACGTACAAGTTCGAGAAAAATATCAGAAAATCGCGTTTGTTCCAAATGAGTGAAGCACGACATGAATTCGTTTATATTATACCTACATATTATTTTACACCAGTGACCAGGCCCTCCCAAGTGAACAGTTCATCGGCTGGTGCGTGACATTGATCAAATTGGCAGTTGCTATGACTTTCACTCAAATCGTTTATTACTCGTAAAATGGTTTAAAATGTTTAGGAATTTCTTTTCATACCTTGTGATTACTTGGGGTTCCTACTGCTTATCATACTAAAAATCAAATACAAAAAGCCAAAAACAAAGATGTTTAGGGGAAGGCGAATGGGGAAAGATGACGAATTCTGTATTTCCCAAAATCAACCACAGATAGCGGCACGTCCAAGCATAAGAGCCTCTAATGATGTACAGTATTATACATTAGTATAAACATGCATGCGTCCACATTGAGGTTAGTTGTGACCAAAATTTCATATACCATATAAGGCCATATGGTTTTGGTTGTATTAGTCAGCTTGCAAATCTGAACTCTGAAGACAATGGCGGCTACGAATCTACCATAGTACTAAGTGGCGGCGTTATAGAGTGGCCACAACTGCCGCCTGGTGATGTTAGAAATCTTTTCACTTCGTTCGCCGCTTTCACTTCAATACTGTTTTAAACATGTGGCAAGAACAGGTGCGCGAGGAAGCTTCTCAGATCCCAGCCAAAAAACGCAACGGCACATTTTTACCGCTTTTATTGTAACCACCCGTGTCGTTCAAGTGCTGCTCAAATTACCGCTTGCCGCTCATATCGTACCCAAGGCCTTACGCATCTCGCACCTCAATGCAATTTTTAAGCGTCAAAACGCAAATAATCAGCAAATGCTGATAGAATATTCTAAGATTTTTAAGCTTTCTCACTAAAATATTCGGGAATTACGGCTGTACGAGTGTACGACTTAATGCCTAAAAATTCATTATAACAGACCTATTTATTTTATAATATTTTAAATGCTTACTGATGCCAGGGGGAAAGATGACGAACCACATCATTCCGTAACCGCGATCGACAAGATGATGATCTGGGCCCTATTTCATAAAACTATTAGTCTAATACTAGTAAACTTGTAATTATTAGAACTAATAAAGTATGAAGTAATAATATAGTGTTTCAAAAAAAATTCTTCAAAATCACTAATAATTAATTATTTGCCCACTGCACTAATAGTATTAGGCCACACTACACTAATAAGAATTTAATTTATTTTATTGGTGCACTGCACTAATAATTTTGGTCCGGAAAGTATCGTTACAATTTGAAACTGTAATTGTACTGTTATTTATTTGCTTAATGACATGCATTTAGTTTCGAGAGTGGTAAGGTATCGAAAAATGTGTTCGCGCGATATAAAGCTAATGGTGCTCGAAGAAATCGAGAAGAATAAAGCGGTTTTGTTCGGACCCTTTTCGGGCAAATTAACGAAAAAGGACAAAAGCGATGCGTAGATGAAAATCCACGAAAAAGCAAAATTATGTGGGGGTTTTGCAGATAAAAATTGGACCTACCTACGTGATATATTTTGGCTTAATTTGAAAAAATGCACAATGGTAAGTAAGCTAATTGTTATGTGAAGTTACATTGAGTCGGGCTGGGTTGTGCACAAAAATCTTTGGTTGTATAAAACGGTAAATATAATTCACCAATAACTAGTATCTAACAGACAATATTTGCGATGTGTGGTGTTGAAACTGTAATCTAAATGTACCCACTTTTATTTTTCCATGGTTATTACTGCAATTTAGATGAAAATAGATAATGCCAAGAAGACAGGTTCGGGAGGGGGTGAAAGCAGTAAACTACATAATGCTCCAGACATTACCGACCTCCAAAATTAAAAGAATCTGCTGTGCTGTTGATGATAACGGGCGTCTTTTCCGCCTTCGCATGAGGTATATCAAACTATTTCAAAATTGATGGCCGATAAAGGCTCCGTGATTACGGCCAAGCACGTCCATACAATTATTAATAATAATCGTAATGGATTTAGAGATCTGATAATGGAAGTTTTTAAAATACGACCTCGAGAGTTGAGCATCTCCTTAAATGACGGTAACTACAGCGTCGACAGTTCTGCGGATCAGACCACCGATACGAAAATCGGTTTAACTTCAATTAAGGTAAACTTGGTAATATCGCAAGAACATTGGAACAATATTAAACCCCAAGAAAAAATATACGGTAAGCATATATATTGGAAGTTACGACAAGGATGGGCAGACGTAATAGCTGAAGCTTTGTGGGTACAACACCATCTAGACTGTGTATTTTCACTTAAAAATCATAATGTCTATGTAAGTTTAAGTGCCAAATTCTTTTTAACAATAGAAGGATTTTGCCGTGAATGCGATGCAAAGATTTATTGCTCACTGATAAAAGACTGACTGCATATCTGTGGAAAAGTCATGCTTCAACTGCAAAAAGATAATGCCTTGTTCAAATAAGTATGGATCGCACCTAGTTATCGATACCACTGTTGTTAGCGATCCTGGTTATATCGACAGACGAAAAATTGTTGTTTCCAGGTTGGATTCCCTGAAAAAAATCGTTGAGGTTGGTGGAAAAACTTATATGCTTGCTGCTGTCGTCGATTTCAGTACAGAGTTTAAACACTATGTCACGTACGGATTAACGGGCGAGTTTTGGTATAAGTACGATGGCCTAATAAAAAAACGTGGATCAGCGAGTTCAAGGACGACCATAACGCCGCATCTAATTGTATATGTAAGAATGAATGTATGAATTATTGTGAACAACCAAATAAAAATTACAAATGAAACGAAATGTTTTATACGTTTACAAGATCTTTGGATATTTAAATTATTAGGTACCTATATTATATGGTCGTGATGAGGACTACACAAATTGTTTAACTAAATGTCTTTCAACAATTAAAGTCTCTTTCAAATCCTCAAAGGGACTTTCTTCTCTCTATGAGAAAGAGAAGCGTTCTAGCCTCCAAAAATTATTAAAATCATTTCCAGCAGTAATTTCAAGCATTATATCTTACCTACCATTTCGTCCAAAAAATAATCTGCTATAATCTATATATCTGCTTGACTATTTCTAACAGACTTTTTTTTGGTAAAATCGATAGAACTGTTTTCTATCGTAATTAAAACACACAGACTATGCAAAACTTATTCTCTTTATTACAAGTTTTAAGCCTATTGTGGTTCGGATGCTTCTGATTTCACACTCAGTTTTCACTTCTCAGGTACTATAAGGTAAAAAGTATTAGGAACTATAGAACTCATGTGCATGCGAAGAGAACTCACTTTTATTTTTGATTTGCTGGCAAATGATCTGCTACGTGAAGTTAGCAGATCATTTTTTCAATCGTCTGTTTTTAAGCAAAATCGCCAGAACTATTGCTAAAATGTATCAGGAACTATAGAACTCATGTGCATGCGAAGAGAACTCACTTTTATTTTTGATTTGCTGGAAAATGATCTGCTACGTGAAGTTAGCAGATCATTTTTTCAATCGTCTGTTTTTAAGCAAAATCGCCAGAACTATTGCTAAAAAGTATCAGGAACTATAGAACTCATGTGCATGCGAAGAGAACTCACTTTTATTTTTGATTTGCTGGGAAATGATCTGCTACGTGAAGTTGGCAGATCATTTTTTGAATTTTTGAATCGTCTGTTTTTAAGTCAAATCGCCAGAACTATTGCTAAAAAGTATCAGGAACTATAGAACTCATGTGCATGCGAAGAGAACTCACTTTTATTTTTGATTTGCTGGCAAATGATCTGCTACGTGAAGTTAGCAGATCATTTTTTCAATCGTCTGTTTTTAAGCAAAATCGCCAGAACTATTGCTAAAAAGTATCAGGAACTATAGAACTCATGTGCATGCGAAGAGAACTCACTTTTATTTTTGATTTGCTGGAAAATGATCTGCTACGTGAAGTTAGCAGATCATTTTTTCAATCGTCTGTTTTTAAGCAAAATCGCCAGAACTATTGCTAAAAAGTATCAGGAACTATAGAACTCATGTGCATGCGAAGAGAACTCACTTTTATTTTTGATTTGCTGGGAAATGATCTGCTACGTGAAGTTAGCAGATCATTTTTTCAATCGTCTTTTTTTAAGCAAAATCACCTGAACTATTGCTAAAAAGTATCAGGAACTATAGAACTCATGTGCATGCGAAGAGAACTCACTTTTATTTTTGATTTGCTGGGAAATGATCTGCTACGTGAAGTTGGCAGATCATTTTTGAATTTTTGAATCGTCTGTTTTTAAGTCAAATCGCCAGAACTATTGCTAAAAAGTATCAGGAACTATAGAACTCATGTGCATGCGAAGAGAACTCACATTTATTTTTGATCTGCTGGGAAATGATCTGCTAAGTTCCCGGACATCTATAGCATAGAATCTCTGCACCATCTCTAAAGTGTTTGGTGGCCACTTTACTTCGCGCGGAAATACTTGACGATTTATTATATCAACGAATCTTTTTACTGCACGGCATACTGTTGATTTGGAGACACCATACATATCAGCAATTCCATGGTACTGGACTTGTTGTGTTGCTGATAGAGCATGGTTTCGGCCAGTTTCGTGCATTAAGAAGGGCCCAATACGATCTAAGAGCTTATCAAGGCTTGATAATTTAATTCTGAATTTTTCATTAAATTGATGATAATTGCCTATATTGAAATTAATGCGTTCCTTGAAAACTCGCGCCCTACGAGCAATAACATATGATTCGTAATCACTTTCCTCGCTACTATTGAACATTATGATTCCGTCTAACTTCCGATTTTGTCCTAAAACGCGTCTTCTACTCACCAAAAACACAACTATGTGTAGACTAAAGTTGACTTTTCCATATTTGAGTTTTATTGGTCTTTCTACTCTAATAAAAATTTTACCAATATTTACAAGTCAACTGCTAATAATTATAGTTTTATGAAACAGTACATTGCTACACTAATAATATTTCGCTAATAAATATTAGTCTGGAACTAATAAATTATTACTCTAAATTTGTTATTTATGAAACTCTATTCTTCTAATAATTTACAATTTATTAGCGAATTCGCTAATAATTATTAGACTAATAGTTTTACGAAATAGGGCCCTGGACGCGTCGGCTTTCGAAGAGGATAGAATAGGTCCGTTCGCGTACTTTTTTGCCTGCAAGTTGATGATGGTAGGGATAAGATTTCTGAAAGTATGCCGCGAACAGCTTCCTGCAATATTCTGAAAAAGCAGAAGAAAATTATTTACTGACCGTTCGTAAAAGTGTGATTCTTGGCACAAAAATTCGAAGCAAAAAGTTGAAGCTATGAAGAAAAAAAGTGTATTTAAAAATTGTGTTGGCGACAGAATGTGATGAAGAAAGTAATATTCTCCCTGTATTGGAATATTACAAACTTTTCAATGTATATATTCTTTTTTGAGTCGATTTAAATATTATTTTTCATTCAAAAACAACAAACTGTCACTTCCCAACGAAGTTTCAACGTGCCTTCTTCAACACGGGAAAACGAAGGCAGAAATACTGCCTGCAAGTTCCTGAAACTTCCTTAAAGAGGGGAAGCTGTGACGTAAGCAAAATTTGCCAGCAAATGCTTTACAATGCATTATAATTCCTTAGAGTGCGCGAACAGACCTATTATGTATCATTGCAAGGAAAGGATGAACTATTCCAGTATTGTAAGCGTTTGAATTCTGAAAATTCCACATGGGATAAGGGTGAGGCCAGTTGCAGGGCATATAAATGCGACTACTGCACTTAAATAATGGTACGTGTTAATAAAGGTTTTACTTATGATGTTTTAAAAACTCAAGTCTTGATCCACCACCAATTCGGGGGAAAAGATGACGAAAATGACAATTTTTGGGAAAACCCGTGTTTTGAAAATCACAATATATAGGTACTTAATATTACCATATTGTACATCAAAATAAAGGTTTTTAAGAACTTAAGAAAATTAATCAAGTTTGAGCTTTCTATGTAAAATAATTTCTCAGTTATAGCATTTTGAATATATCAGATCGATAAAAAATTTTCGATTTTTTTAATATAAAAAATTCTATCTGCCAAATTAATTTCCGACCCAACTTGAAATTGAAATATTTGTTCTCTAACATTACTATACATAACATAAAAAAAGTAAAAAAAAATTAAAATATGAATTTTAAGATATTCAAATTTTACTCAACATTGTTTGTATTTTTTCTAAAACTTTAAGTGCTTTCCTTTAAATTGCGATATTAATCATTAAAACACATCAGTATATGCAGTGATTGTTTGAAAAAATCACGTTTTACAAAATTTGTAGTTTTCAAGTCCCTCTATCTTCTAAAGTGGATGATTTTTGTGAAACTACCGAACCTGTTTCATACAATCTAGGAGTACTATGTGTATATGTAAAATAAGATTTAAAAGAATCGAAGCCCATGAGGTCAGAAAATGTCCTAAAATTGGTCGATTTGTCATGAAATGACCCACTGTCATTTTGGCATTATTATTAATGATACCATTAAATGTAGTCTGTAATAATAGAATAGGATTACAATTTGATAGAACGCAAAGTCATCGACAAGGACAACGAGCCCATCTGATAACGTTTAGCTTGTTTGGATAAAGAGAAGGGGGTTAACTATGTAACTTAGCAGTCGAAACAATTTCCCTTAAGCAAGTTTGCTAACAAGTTTCTTTAATGTTAATATAGATTGAAGTATGAGGCCACACTCACAGTCTGCTATTTCCAAGCATTTAAAGGAAAATAACCATAGTATAGGTCCCAATAATATTAAATTATTACAGAATATGGACGGAAAAGAAGTCTTGAAAAGAGCTGAAATCTTTGAAATAAAAAAAGCAAAGTAACATATATTGGACACAATATAATGACCAATGTGAATGACCAATTAGATTTTCAGAATAATAGTCCTTTATTGAACCCAAAAAATTTGTTAACCGGTAGGAGTAGTTAGTTGGTTATAGGCTGATGATGCCTCGATATGGCGAAACACGTCGCACTCAAACAATGTGTGTTTTGTGAAAAAAATAGTTGGCCGTAAGGTCACGGGACGCCCGGCATCTATGAAACATCTATGTTAATATTAGAAATTTATAATTAATAAAAACCTATAACGAAATATGCAGTAAAATAACGAAATGAAATGAAGAAAAATAGAGTTTTGTTAATAATATCAATATATTTTTCTTATTATTTTAATTATAGTAATAATTACAGAATATAAGTGTATATATTCATAAATAGAATCTAGAAAATATGTTAATATAGACGTGCTCTTACATGACGGGATTGAACACGGATTTTTAACAAAAAAACGTTTCTTTGTGAAATGTTATATTGTGCTAAGTCTTCTAATTGGTCTTCCCGAACCGCTATAACTTTTTTCCCCCATCGAATTGAAATGAGTGAATTGAATGAAATTGAATATTAACTATTGGAGTAGTTTGTAAGAGCTATCGAATGACATATATCTCGTTCGTATTGGTCATGGGGACCAATTTGCCCATTCTCCTTTTCGTTCAAGGAATGTTGTCAAAGGGATGGAATCATTTGTTGCAAAATTTGGTCAGCGTGCGATGAATTTGTTAACCGTCTTAAGGCCATAGTCTGCGCCAAAGGTGGCCAAATCGAATATGTAAAACAAATTTTGAATTTTGGTTTATTTTTTAACATTTTGTTTTTTGGGTTCAATAAAAAATATTTATGAATAAAAAAAATAGAGCGTTTTGAATTTGTAACACTTCGAATCAGCCACCCTGTAGATGATTGACCAGCCTTTGGTTTGAATCGGTAAATTGTGTTGCGTAAATTAAACGTTGTGCACACGTATTAAACATTTTACTGAAGCCTATACTTTGATCTTCATTGACTTTTTCTTTCTTTTTGGTCACTTGATAGTCACTGTCACTCATATTTCGATTCAAAAATATTATAACTGATTCGAAATCTTTAAACACTTTAAAAATAATCATATTTAAAAGAAAAATACAAAGCTTCTATGCAAGCGGTAAACATGACAAGTATACTATAGTCGGATAGAAACATTATGCAGCTCACAGAGAGAAGCAATAAAGATGTACCCGCGCGCACACACAATGGAGTAGAGAGTGGTGGCGTCATGCCGTTTGCCGTTGCGACATTCGAGTCGGTTTTACTGCCAAGGCGCGCCAATAGATGTTTCACATCAAAATAAAATTATTGTTAAAAGTTAAAAAGTGCTTTCAATCCAAGACATGGAAAAATTTAAGCAAGAGCCATCTAAAAATTCGATATAATATAGATTAATTATCATACTAAAAACTATAGAAAGTACTTTGCTGTTTTCACGTGCCAAGTAGAGAATCCCAGAATCCTTCGCGCACTAACCTAAATTCGCTCAGTTACTCCTGTCATAGAGATTTTCTTGAATTTGACAGATTTCTTAGTGATAGGCATAGGGAACTTCTTAAGGGTGTGGTTAGGTCTCCAAGCCTGTTTGAGAAGCTTATCTTCCAGAAAAACAAAAGTGTGAAAAAAAGGCCAAGTCCCCAAAAAAACCGGCCAATAAAATGAATTTGATCAAAAATGTATGTCCAAGTTCTTCGCTGAGGACAAAAACTAAAATTGTCGGCCTATGAAAGGAGTGGGATCAAAAAAGGGGTTCAAGTTCATTGCTCAGGACAACTTGAAATTTGCTTGAAATACCTTTACCCTGCTTTCTTTCCAATTCCAGTAAGAACATTTCTTAGAGATCACGAACCCAATTATGCAATATTGTGAAATATGCCCGTACAGCCAGAATTATATTCTCACCCCAAAATACTTACGCAGGTGCAGCAGTGAGACATATAATCATAATTGAACATGTCCGCTTGGTAGGTGGTTATCTAGCATATTTGTTTATGCTGGAGTACTCTGCATCATGATCCTATAGGATCCTTCCAGCCCTTGAAACTGCTTCTACACGTAGCAGACGAGCTTTTGATACCATACCATACCCCCATTACTAGCGAAACACCATGTATGTACTTAATATGTGCGAGTGCTTGTTATCCAATCTCAATGCACAATGCACATAATACTACACCTTTTCTAATTGATATTCAGAAAGTAGCAATTGTATTTCAGCTATTCCAGTTGATATATTCAGAAAGTAATTCAGTTATTACAAAATATGATATTCCGAATATTTCAATTGATTTTCAGAAAATTGCAATTGTAATTCACCAAGTTGCAATCAATAATTAATTATTGAAAATTGCACATCATTGCATAACATCTTTGCTAACCATGATGCAACTTTATTGAAGCTTGATAATTTGGTCTAAAGTTAAACTGTATGCAAAGACTCAAAAACGAGTTCCCAATGTCGTCACGGCTGGACTGATAGAGCAACGTCTCCAATATTTGGATATTTGGATTATGGAAAGCGCTATCAAAAATTTGTGCGCCTGGAGAATTCTGAATTACATTTGATCTGAAATACATTAATCTACTTCCTGACACTACATTTCTTCCAGCGGTACGGGTGATTGAAAAATTGAATTCAACCGATTAGGCTCATTTTCACACACGTTATTCTTTACAGCAATGGCTCTGTCGGATGTCCGGGAACTTAGCAGATCATTTCCCAGCAGATCAAAAATAAAAGTGAGTCCTCTTCGCATGCACATTTTATTTTTGATCTGCTGGGAAATGATCTGCTAAGTTCCCGTTATATGTTTAAAATATCTTCTTTTTTCCTCGATTTTCAACGAAAAAAAGGACGATTTGGAAACTTTTCTTAGAAGTCCGCCATTTTTATATTTATTAATAAAATTTGGTTATAAAAAAATACTAAAATCTAGGTGGCACCAGGCCAAGTTTCCGCCTTCAGCATGCAGTGTGTAATTTACACGAAATACTTCGCGGTTTTTTACTCCCTCATAACTTTGACACACATTTTAATGATGAAATTTGAAACATATTACAATACATAAATTATGAAATTTGAAGCACACGTTTAGCTGTTTCTAAGATTCTATTCTTTGAATAAAAAAAGTACGAGAACAAACCTTGATATTTGTTATATATCATTTGCTGAGGAAGAACAAGTCATCCGCAGACCGATTTTTTACATACTACTATTGTTTTCGCTCTGGTTCGTTTATATCAACTCTGTTGTCGAATTCGAATAGTTTTTGTCTTTTTTAACTAAAATTACTTGGCAATCACCGTCCGATCACTAAATCAGTTACTTAGTAGCATGGGACTGACGTGGAAGAAGAGAAAGTTGAGTTTGTCAAGTCAAGTTATTTCAGGTCAGACGAAAAGAACATCAACTGTCCACATGAAGAATATAAAATTTACGAACTATTGAGGTGCGCAAGAGAACCAAAGCTTATGGGTAAGTTCGAGGAAAGATAACCATGGAGTAAAGATATCTAGAGGAGAGATCGATATGAGAATCACTTGACCATGACGTCACCGTGGCAGGTCGTTACTTGATATATACGCTCGCTACGCAAAGTATAATTTATTAGTTTAGGCCAAAAAATATACTCTAGCTGTAAAACCGTACAGTTGTAAAACCCAAGCAACGTTTGTTAAGAAATCGTTTAAAAAACCGTGCAGAATCTGTTTTCCCCATCGTTAAAAGAGAAATCGTTCTAATTTTATTGAAAATGCATACGTTAAAAAATTTTTATTACTCAGAGTAAGCAATTTAGTGAATGCTCTGATGCTCTGAGAGCAGTAACATTACAACTTACAAGGAGTTGAATCCAGGTGTCGTATTCCGATTTTCAGGTCGAATATCTCAAAAGAAAGATCTTGAAAACTAATAGCTATAAGCGTTCTTAAGTTATCGGCGGGGCGACCACTAGTAAATTGAAAGAGGACTATTGGGCGTTAACAATTTTTAGAGGTAGGTTGTTTAGACAATGGGAATGCATATACTTCCTAGCAGAGTACGGAAAAGCATACCCACGAGTCGTTCACGGGCTTTATAATAAGCCCACGGCACACAGGTTCAAGGAATAACCCATGAAACAAATGTTTAAAACACACTTTCCTTAACACAGCTCATGAACGTGTGGAGGGTGTGAAAAACAAACGGGTTTGCTTTGACCCATGAGTTTTATTCAAAGACCCATAAATACTGTGACAACCCCATGGGCTTTTAAATAACTTCTCATTGAACATGAGTGTGTTAGTCTTTCAGCACATGTGTCGATCGTGAGCGTTTCGTGTGTTTAATGAAAAACCCACCCATGAGTTTTTGGAAACGGTCTTGGACAAGGACAAGACTGTGCATTTGCAAACCAATTTTAGGCGCCGCGTTGGTAATAGCCATAATAATAGAATAAATGTATATTATAAATGATTAAAATATATATACCCCTCAAACTCGAATACTACAGCATTTTATTCTTCAAACTTGACCATACAATGTCAATAAAGTATTATTGTACCAATTATTTTCAAGCCTTTAGCTACAAGCGTCGTGGAGTTATCATATGGGCAGACAGACAGACGGACATGCATAAAAAGATTCCTTTTCACTACCCAATCGTGAATATATAGGTCCTTTTTTTCTGTCAACATTATTCTTGGCATTGCAAACGTTCGGTGAAAACTAATATGCCCTACATCTAGGGTATAGTAAGCACCCATGGGTCTTTTTTTGTGGTTGTGGGCTTTATTCAAAAAGTTCGTGGGTTCCAAGATTAACCCATGTGTTTATAGGATACGACTCACGCACACCAATGTGCGTTACTTTTAATACAGTGGGTTGACCTCAAGCAATGTGTTTTTACACGAAAAGCACACGCGCAACTGAAAGGCACATGTGCTTTTCGAATAAGACTCACACTTGTGTGTTCATTACTGTGCTATGTGTCAAATGTGTGCAGCTCACGGGTGTGCTTTTCCGTTCCCTGCTTCCTAGTTTTCAAAACAGTTATTTGTCTCCTGCGGTATCTGACAATGAGTTTTATTGTTGAGTCGAGCTTGGTAAAACAAACAAGCCCTAAAACAAAAGAGGAATGCAGTTGCAGCAATTGTTTTATGAGCGTGTTGTAAAAATAGTCCGTTTGGATTTTTGGAACTTCTTGTAATCATAAATTTGGGTAAAACCCAAAATATGACATTACAAGGCAAAAACAAGTCATTTTTTATTTTCAGAGAAGTCCACAACAATTGTCAATAATTTCTATTCTTCATTCAATACTATTACGGTTGCATGCTCCTCATCTTAATTATTATAAAACTTAAATATATAAATAAATGTAGCTTTTTGTATTGTATAATGTAGGGAAAATGAAATTATATATTTTATGCACTCTCCCGAAAGGGCTGGTTTCCGGAACCAATAACTACAACTTACAAGGAGCTTCACTCAAAGTGATCCCCAAATCCAAAATTGTAAATTTTTCTTTTAAAGTCGCACCATGGGCGGAATTCATACCATTGGTAAGACTTAAGGATTAATGGTTAAATAAATAAAATAAAATAAAATAAAAAACACGTTTTTAATCGAGTTTACAAGTCAATACTTCTATGGCACACAAAAATGGCCATAAGTTTTCTGTTTTTACAAGGTTTTATTTAACTTCGTTTTCGGTTTCTCTGTTTCTCTGTTTCTCTGTTTCACTGCTCGGAACAAATATTGCAGTTTTTAACCAATTTCTACCACATAAATTTTTATGAATTTTTTTTACATAGCACAGATTTCAGGAACAGAACATGTTTTTTAAAAAAAATAATATGTTTATTGTCAAAATCATTGCAATTAGAGCATAATTGTTAATCAAGTATTACTGAAATTGCATACGCATTTCAGTCAATTTCAAGGCAAAATTAACATTTGCCAAGAAGAAGACTGCTTACTGCCTGCGCACATTTTTATGTCGCTGAGCTGCGGTGGTTCATTGACGAAAACAAGTTTCCTGCTTCGAAACACGCACGCATATTTTCTCCTTGCTCTCAACGAGGGGGAGATTTTTGTGTTCTGGCGAGTTCTGAATTAGGATAAATTTGCGCCTATTTGGTCGATGCACATTTTTGTTATGATCAACGTGCGCGGTAGCGCACGCGCCAAGTTGCCTCGTGCGCTGCCCAGTAGATATTCTCGAACCAGAGAAAACCGCAAAATTGGCATTTTTGAGCTGTTGCTGTAGCGCTCCTGTTGGACCTAGGTCAACCAAATTTTTTTCTTGCCCTTGCCTAGGGCCAATCTCCCAAATTTTGCAACAACAACTTTCTGGCTTCTTTAGGGGCCAAAATAGAGCACCCTAAAATTACCGAAAAATGTGAATCGACCATTCATAATATATATATATAGACAGAGACTCACTGACACAAATGTTCGGGTACTTCCATGATACCTAGAAAAATGAAATTTTGCACAAATGTAGAACCCTACCCTGCGAAACTGAGAAAAAACGAAAATTTGGAAAAAGTGTCTTCGTACCTAAACTATAGCATAAAATGTTCTCATGAAAGGGTTTGCAGGCCTAGTCTAATTGCGCTATCGGTACTGCTTTCACATCGAGACACATTGAGATAACCTTTCGGATTTCGGGCTTGAGATTATGTAGTATTGTACTGTTTATTAATTAATAATGACTTGTTTGGCCGGGGGGGGGGGGGGGGGGGGGGGGGGGCAATATTTTTTTTTTTTTGGCTAAAATCGAATTTTTAGTGCATTTTGTGTAATACGATATAGGTTGTGCGTTTTACACTGATTTTTCGTAGTCCTGGGGAGTTTTTTGGGGAGGGGGAGGAGGTTGAATTGTCATTTGAGGCTAAAATCGAAATTCTAGTCCATTTTAATTTTTTTCGCCCATGGGGCTGTGGGGGGATAGAATTTTAATTTTGGGGCTAAAATCGAAATTAGAACTTATAATTATAGAGTAGGCCTAAGAAAGTACGTTTTTATTTTAAACTGTCTGGCTGCAGTGGCGAAGGTAAAGATTTGTTATTGAGTGCTCAGAAGTCCAGTTAGTCCTCCTTACACCTCCTTAACCACCAGAAATTTGAAATTGAACACTGAAATTGAACAGTTGAACTGACTTATACGAGAATCATGGACAATTCAAGATTGGACGTCGAAGACAAATTTATTTATACAATTATTTGTTTATTTATTTATTTATTCAACGGACGATGGAGCCCATTCTCAAAATGAGAAAATAGATGTGTTCGAGCTTAGGCGTTTAAATAATTATTCAGAGGTTAACATTTCATTGTAATTTTCTAACATTAACTATCTCTTCTCAGTTCTCACTGGTTAAGCCCTCCTTCTCACTAAAAATCTTTGACTATATTTACGCATTTTATTTGAGTTAGGTGTAATGCATTTAATACCTTGAATACATCAATACATAGGAGTAATTAACCGAGTTAATGACGTCACGTAAACCGTTCAACACGTCCTGTGTCCAGGCCGTACTTGAAACTGAGTTAGCTTGCATGCAGGAGAAGGCTTAGAAAAGACTCTGTCTATGCAAAACGTACGTGTTTACTGAAAATTGAGTCTTTTATTACAAATAAAATTAAAATATATTTGTAATTACTTTTTCCGTCATATTCAATAATTCTTCCAAGTTTCACTGCTGGCGCTGGCAGCAGTAAACTCTGTTTAATTCTGTTCCAGCATGTGGGTTTTTAACCCAATGCAATGGGTTAAAAGTTCGGAATAGGAAATTTATATGAACTACGTCATTGTGACGTAATTAACTCGTTTAATAACTCCCGTGTGCCTGGGGTTTAAGTTGCAGATTAGAGTTCTTGCTGTCAAGGGGGTGGTGGAGGGCCGCTCCTATGCTACTCCTGTGCCGGCTGTTGCTATTTAATTCTCCTACAGGTAGTAGTGTTAGCGCGGTCCATCCCACTTTTCTTAGTCCACGGCTAAGATATCAAAAATCACTCCGAATCTTAATTTCTTTTTTAGCTTTTTTCTAAAAAAATTATTGAGATCCCAACAAAAACACTCCGTGTAAAAAAGGTGGCCAAGTCCCCTCAATCAATCGATCTTGCAAAAAGTCTCGCCATCTTATGTATTGAGATAAAAAGAGCCAAGTTCTTTAGCCAAACAAATTACTGAAATAAAAGAAGCCAAGTTCTTTGGCCAATGAAAGTACTGATATGAAAGTGGCCAAGTTCTTCATCTCATAAGCAAATTTTAACTTGGCCAGTTTTTTTAGCGTGAAGAATAGCTTAAATTCATTGGAGCCTTCGATTATGTTGATAGTACCTGGAGACCGAGCTATGCTCGGAGATTACGTTGACGTAACACCTTGGCCTAGCGTTCGAATCTTCTGCTAAGCTCTGGTTTCTTAAGAAACGGTACCGTCATGTAGCGGCCGAATTATTACGGTGAGTGACGTAAACAGAACGGAGTACACAAATATGGCAACAATGACGGTGGCAGTAGTTGTAAAGTTAGAATTCGGAGGCAGTTTGAATATTTCAACCGGTAAAACTGGCAAATATTAAAAAAATATTAAATATATATTCAATTAAAATTATATAAATTAATATAGCACTTGTTTTTTTGAGTATTTCGCCCATTTTATGCAGAAAATAACAATAAGCCTTTTTTTTCTAAGCATACATAAAAATTAAATATGGGTGCACCGCTACGGACACTGTCGACGAGAAAAAACGTTGACATACAGTTCTCCACCGTAAAGAGCTAGCGCCATAAATGTGACGGTAGCGTCTGAGCGTTCATATTACGTGTTGGTCTCTGTTAACGATATCTTAGAAACCACTACCGCAGCATTCCATGAAACAATTTTTTGTGACGTCACTCATCGTAATAATGCGGCCGCTATGTACGGTACCGCTTCGTATCATTTCATAATTAATACGACAGTCATCAAACGGCAATCCGCATCCATTCATGTTTAAGACTCCAATAAATCCAGAACATTTTAACCGGACTAATAATCCTACTGCCCAAGTACCAGATGGGAATTATTTGTTTATGGGAAATGCTCCCCGCAATTGATCGATTAAGACTAAACAGTAAAAAAAAAAAAACTCTAGTTTTCTGAAATTTTTCTACACTAATTATGTAAATAGACTAAAGAGAAGAAAAAATTTTATTTTACTTTTGGAAAATCCTCTGTAAAAAAACAAAATTATTTTCTTCTTTTTAGTCCATTTTCACAATTATAGAAAAGTTTCAAATAATCCAAAAATACATTATCTGTAGTACAACACGTTCTTACGCGGATTTTGAGTTCCATTTTCCTTTCAGACATTGCTCGTTTATAATATCTCGTATTAAAATAATTGTTTACTGTTTTGTTTAAAAAAAAAAAGAACCCTTTTATGGACACTTTAAAAATGAAAAAAGTCTGACCCATCTGAAAATCTGAACCCATGACCTACGCACTATCATTGAGCTATTGAAATTTGAAACAAACACGATGCACTGCGAATTCTTCAATCTGATTCTTGGGAAAGACAATATTGTTGTTTGGATCGTTAAAACTCGCTGAAGACAAGTTCTCCCAAAGATGAAACCTACCTAGATTGATTTTATACCCCGAAAAATCCCTATTCTGAAACTTTCATCAAACTCCTTAGAGCCGTTTTCTAGAACGCGATTACCAATAGTATGTAATTTCTACTGAATACAATTATTGTTTTTCAACAAATCTTTAGAGAAATTTTCGAGATCCATTTCGCAGACAGAAATTGTTCTTATTATTCGAAAAAAAAAGAAAAAAAAAAGCCAGCCACTCCAGGAATCGAACCCATAGGCTTCGGCACATGAGACCTACGCTCTACCACTGAGCTATTGAAACAGATACCACGACTGGCGAGTTTTTCAATCTACTTCATAGGCAAGACAATATTGTTGTTTGGATCGTGAAAACTCGCGGAAAACGAGTTTTCCCAGAGATGACACCTAGCTAGATCGATTTTTTGCCCCCAAAAACCCCTAATCTGAAATTTTCATCAAAATCCTTAGAGCCGTTTTCTAGAACGCGATTACCGATATATATATATATATATATACAAATATTGCTCGTTTAATAGTATAGGATATTTCGCAGAGGTGAAAGAGTACGGTAACTATAGGAAATATTCCATTCACTAAGAATATAGAAAGTATACTTGAAGAAGGAACGCTGGCCAAGTTAAAATTTGCTTATGAGATGAAGAACTTGGCCACTTTCATATCAGTACTTTCATTGGCCAAAGAACTTGGCTCCTTTTATTTCAGTAATTTGTTTGGCTAAAGAACTTGGCTCTTTTTATCTCAATACATAAGATGGCGAGACTTTTTGCAAGATCGATTGATTGAGGGGACTTGGCCACCTTTTTTACACGGAGTGTTTTTGTTGGGATATTTTTTAGACAAAGCAAGCAAAAATACAACTTCTTGGTTGGGAGGGTGGTCGAAAGTATTCATCGTAGTGGATATTGATGAGTAACTAGCACAATTCACCTGGAAATGATGAAAATAAAAGATTATGGGGCCAAAACCCCCGTTTTTCTGCTAATTTTTACATTTTGAGATTTTTTCTTCATCTTTGACGCAGTGTATCTCGAGTAATACTGGGTAAAAATATAAGTGTGAATAGTGAAGTTTGAAGAAAATTTAGTGCTTTACAACTTTCTGAAATATGTAGTGCACAAAAAACGCTTAGTTTAGGAGCTATTAGCGAAAAGCGAAAAAAGGTCCGAAAATTTCGAGGTTTTTTTTGCCCCCCGCCCCACACAAGTTATCACAGAGGCGGCGAGGTCGGAAACTCAGATTCTATACCCCACATGACGTGTCAAAATTTCATTAACTTCGGAATACATTCCAGCTACCCCCCCAATTTTCAATTATATATCGCTTGGACTATGAAATAAACTCAAATTCTTGTTTTGTATGTGTTTGCAGCTATCAGATCCGCATGTTATACATCAAATTAAAGATAATTTATTACACTACATCTTTCATTTAAAGCTTTTTTTTCTAATGTACACGATATTCTGTAAAAACTTGATTAAAAAAAAAATTTTAATAAAAAATTATGAGAAAATTTTCAATATTTCATCAATATTAATTAACGGTTGACTTTACGGAAACAATGTATATAACAAAAATTAAAGCACACATAAAGAAATTAAGTTTAAAAAAAAAGTAATGAAATCGGACGAATAGTTCTCGAGATATATTTGATTTTAGAACTCGATATCCGCCATCTTGAATTGGCCGCTATTTTTAATAGCTACCATTTTGAGATGGCAATCATGGTATCCTAATAAACGTGTCTAACTACTGTGAAGAGGAAAATTAGTACCCCCAAATTATACCATTTTCTTAAATTTGACTAGCTGGCCCATGGACTAAAAGCATTTTATGGATGTCTAGCTGTCTGACTGTCTGTCCGCTCGATAACTCGAGAACGCTTGCAGCTAGGGAGCTAAAATTTGGTACGATGATACTTCATTAAAATGGTAAGATCAAGTTCGAAGATGAAAAAATCGGGTAACTCCTTCTAAGTGTTGCCATATAAGCCTGAATCGTTCTTATATAAAAATGTTGATTTTGTGTAGTGAATATTTACATTTCGATTTTCTTTCGTTAAACATTGTTATAAATACGTATTACAATTGATTATTTGCAAGAAATTTTTTTTACACGGTTTCTCTCTACATGATATTAAAATTATAGAAATGGAAGAAAATTTCGGAAATTTTAGAGTAGTAAAATTGGGCATGGGGTATTTAGGAACATTTCGAAGAAAAATCGACGTATTGACTTCGATATCATGTTACGTCTATCGAATAATTCTGTCATAGTTTTTTGTTTCATGGCTCCCTGAGTACGAAACCACCCACTGCTCGAAAGTTTATATATATACAAGGTGAGTAATTTTAATCTATAAATGCTATTATATCATCTTCTACTTCTAGCAAGCCCAGTGCTCTACACGCTGCTTGAAAAGTACGTTGGACTACACCTGCTACATTCTTAAGGGTAGTAAATGACTGAGGGCCACGTACTTCATGCAAGAGAAGTCGTAAGTAGTAACATTGTGCATTACCAGGATGGATGGTGTGCAGTGTACACTCTGCCAAGAACCTGATCTTTCTTCACGCCCGGATAGCCAGACACGGGTCTTCCTTGTTTCCTCCTGCAGAATTTCTTACCTTTCCATACGTAGTACGATGGAACTTCACAATGCAAAAGCGTTTTTGCAAATTCATCATTCTGGCACAGGTCGAAAAAGGCTAAAAGTGTAGTTTTCGGAGGATAATTGATCCTTTCACTATAATGTTTTCTTCGGTGAAATACACTCTTTGACCATTTTCAAGGTGTACAGAAAGGTGCATGACAGGAGGAAACCTTTCGTGGATGCAGAAGCAAAAAATGCGCCAGGCTGTCTCAGAACTGCTAATGTAGCATCCTGTCTCGTATCTTCTAATCTCGTCAAACTCTTCAATGGTAAAAGTTGCCTGGTCAGAAATTTTATTGACATACTTGCAGATATATATTATTCACTTTACCGAGTGACAATACTCAACATTGATATGCGCTTTGAAGGTGCGAGATAGGACAAGGTTGTAAGGTACCACCCAACGATTATCGAAATCGAAGCCTTTGATGTTGACAGTAAACCCACCGTCTGCAGGAGACCGTCTGCGATACTGAGGATACCCGTCTTCTCCGGTTTGTGTTTCCTTTAAAAGCTGTTGTGGGTATTTTTTTTGTACATGCTCCTTCTATCATGCAACTTGCAAAATGAAATCCGGTTTAGTGGTCCACACGGCCGGGTCTTCACAATAACAAAGAGGTCAGGTTCGAGGTCAGGATCAGGAATCTCAGCACTGATCACCTTGTCAATTGATTCAGGTCTTATCATATTTTCCAACCATGGGAGAATGTGAACGTGCTGAAGTCCTCGTTTCTGTCATTCCACAGAATACATGTGGCACTGTGGCACCTAGTAGGGCCAAAGATACATGCCCTAGTGAAGAGCTTAATCATTTGTTTGACTTTTAAATGGAAAACTCGTGCTATTATGTCGTATCTATATTAGGGTTTTTGCCCTTGTTTCAAAAGCTGAACGATGTCTGACCATTTTGAATTACAAGTAAATGTAATAAACAGATCAGGACGTCCAAATTATCGCACGTACGTTTTGGCATCCTGTGTTCGCTCATGCATATAGCGGGGTCCTCCAGTGAAAGTCGATGGCAAAACAACCATCTTGCCAACCTCCAACAACTGGCAGTCAGCAGTCAACGAAATAGATTTGTAAAAATGCAGGCTGCTGTTGATGTGTCGGCATCAAGCTCCCGATCCTGTGATATAACTGCCCTACATCTTAACTGTCGGCATGAAATTGTCTTCCTTCACTTTCTTGGCTCCAAAAGACGTCATCTGAAAACATCCATTATATTTCCGTATGTTAGATAGAAAGTGCTCAGGCTCTGGGTGCTGGTGAGTAAGGAGGCTGTGCAGGAATTCTGGATACTGCTGGATCAGAGGAAGCTGTACTTTTCCACTACTGCAACACAAACCAGTAGATTCATCCTTCCATTTGATGGCACGACAAAACGTACATACCACTCGAGAACCAATAGTTAGTGTTTTATTCGTTTGCGGATTATATTCATAACCCGACATCTTGAAAACTGTCCAAGGCTGTTGAATTCTTTCCGACCTTTTTTCATTATATTAAACTACAGCAAATTTGTTAATTTGAGGGTGGCTTTCAGCATACTTTTTTTTTTGCTTTCCGTTTGATTTCTGGATGTTTTTTTTGCATATGTCTCTACGGCCTTCCTATTAACTTTTGGATGATCCTTAAAGTACTTTTCATAGCCTTCCTAATTACCTCAGGATTTTTGTGTATGTATTTGTCTGCGGCTTTCCTCAGTTGCTTTTTGCGAGTAGCATAAGTAAATCTTTTGCTACGTTTTTTAAGTACATTATTTGTAGTTTGGGTAGGGGTCACGGGGACGGAGTCGATAGAAATTGCAAAAGAGGAAGAATCTACCTGAAAAGTTGTAAACGAAGAATATTATGGCTGGCATTCAATAGGATCATTAGAGTGTCAGAGTGTCAGGTGTAAGTTTTAGAGAATGCGATGGCATTAACGGTTCCAAAATATCAAAATGCCCTTGCATGTTGTTCCCAGTAAAGCGAAGCCTTTTTATACCACGACCGGCCTGCCCATAAGTAGCTAGAAGAGCACCGTCTCGGTACATTTGGAACTGATAAGGATATATCTCTCCCGCCACCTTGATTTCACAGGATGTACCGTACGTATACGGTTTTGACATTTCAGACAGGTACTTAGACACGGTGTTATAAGCTAGACAGAGTCTCATCATGGTAAGCGGTTGGAGTCTCCGCCAGTTGTTAGAGATGTGATGTAATATGTCAGCACGCACATGAGGCGCATGGGAGATGGAGCCGTGTATGGTACAGGATAGGCCTGAAAACAGGCACGCACCATCCCCAGGGGTCTTGAACACGCGGTGAGGGATCTCTACACCGTCTACTATTATAATTGTAACTTCATCCAATTTGATTTAAAAAAAAAAGCAATTCTACTTTTTTAAGAAATAATAAAAAAATATATACGAAACAAAACACTTAAATTAAACCAAGATACCAATTTACAAGTGAACTTTGTCAGCATTCAAATCACGATTTTCGTTTTTTAACAATTTTCTTACAATTAGTTCGCATTCAATCGAAAGCAAACGCTAAATAGTTCCTCCGGCCCAAAACTTCTCGTGAGTTTGACTTTGTCACCTCAAAACTTTTAGGAAAGAATATCTAGTCGATAAGAACCAACACTACTGTCTGTACACGGCTTGATCATGGATATGTGCAACGTGTTGTGGAAAATTGGATGGCAGCAGAGACACATTTGCTGAAGTGGGACAACAAAAGGGAGCTTGTCGAACAGGGCGATTCATATTTGTCAGCTAAATCAAAAGTCGCAAACAATCTGACTTGCAATCGGTGCGAACCTCCGAATCTGCTGCTGCTAAAGCTCTTTCTCACTTTACTTGTGCGAAGAGCTTACGCATAGGGGCGCATAGCTGTTTATCGGCTACCAGCAAAAAAATTGCGGCCCGCCTCAAAAGTACAGCTGCCACTCTGCCAGCCATTTTAAATTTTAAAAGCAAAGAATATCTGCAATAAGAAGGGTCACTAATGTCTGTACACGGTTTGAGTTGCGGTTGGTACAGCAAACTTCATAGAAATAGATGACAAGTGAAAGGAAATGTAGGCGTCACGTTTCATCCAATGAGTGCTCGTAAACAACACAGAACTTTAAGTTCTGCTCGCGAAACTTTAAAGTTCCGCTCGCGATGCTTTAAGTTCAGCCTGCGCAGATTAAAGTTCCGCTCGCCTTTAAAATTACATACATTACAAAAACAAAATGAAAGTTCATGAGCTGTGTGTGCATAGGATAAGGCGGTGGTTGCATATAATAAAGCGCTATCCTTCGATATAGGGTAAGGGATGGGAAAAACCTACCGCTTTAAACCGAAAACCGGTGTTTTGGTTCGGTCAACCGGTGTTTTTTCGGTGATTTTTTTGGTTCGGTTTTCACCGGTGATTTTTTTTAAATGCAATAACCGGATAAAAAAACCGGCAAAATAAGTTTTGTAAACAGAAAGAAAACATGATAATTTTTACACCTTCCGGTGACATTTTGCTTTTTAGAAAAAAAAATTGTAATTGAATTATTAATTGAAATGGATTTGAATTTGAAAACGCTGCCGCCAACGGCCTGCGAACATACACGAGAGGAAAGCAATCAGCAAATTAAATTAAAGCTTTTGAGCTTTAAAGCTTTAACCCCAATTTGTTATTAAAAAATTAAACAATAATCAATATTGAATATAAATACATACTATTATACTTTTTTTGTAACTTAGGCGCTCCGCGCTTGGCTTAAAATTATAAATAATTAAAAAACTTTGGTTTTATTATAAGAGCTGCATTATTTTACTAGCGATCCCTGGAAATGTTTAACTGTTTTGGCTTTTGAATGAACATTTTGATAGTTGCCTTTGCAACTGAAGGAAATAAGATATTTTTTTACAGTTTGTATTTGATTTGAGTTTTGAGTTTACCTTCAGGCTACAGCTGCTCAGCACCAGCTCCATATTTCCTATGCACTATGCAGCAGTAGCGAGCTTTTGGTGTTAAAAAAATAAGTTTTTAAAAAACACCGAAAACCGGTTATATGAAAACCGGTGATTTAGACCGGTTTAAACCGCCCGGTCAAACCGCAGGTGAAAAACACCGAAATAACCGAAGACCGGTTATTTTGGCAACAACCGCCATCCCTACTTCTATAGCACCCCACATTTTAACAAGTAAGAGATAGTTCGAAGTTCGAACTCTTTCTTTCTAAATCACATTTGGCAGCATGATAGAATATACCTGCTTCCGCTTATGGCGCGTTTTTATTTTTTCTTTTTGGACAAAAATGTACCCACACAAATATGCAGAAGAGTGACGCTTCTTATTGTAGATATTCTTTGGCCACGCATTTGGCATCATTTGCGTGAGTGACTTTGTGCTGTTCAGTTCGTTTTTACAAGGTTTTATTTAACTTCGTTTTCGGTTTCTCTGTTTCTCTGTTTCACTGCTCGGAACAAATATTGCAGTTTTTAATCAATTTCTACCACATAAATTTTCATGCATTTTTTTACATAGCACAGATTTCATTTTAAAACATGTTTTACAAAAAAAAATAATATGTTTATTGTCAAAATCATTGCAATTAGAGCATAATTGTTAATCAAGTATTACTGAAATTGAATACGCATTTCAGTCAATTTCAAGGCAAAATTAACATTTGCCAAGAAGAAGACTGCTTACTGCCTGCGCACATTTTTATGTCGCTGAGCAGCGGTGGTTCATTGCCGAAAACAAGTTTCCTGCTTCGAAACACGCACGCATATTTTCTCCTTGCTCTCAACGAGGGGGAGATTTTTGTGTGCTGGCGAGTTCTGATCAGAACTAATTCGAATTAGGATAAATTTGCGCCTATTTGGTCGATGCACATTTTTGTTATGATTCTTTATTAGCTAAGGGGAGGGTAATTCTATTCTTCATATTTTTTAAAAGAAATGTTTTCTATTTCTCAAATGAGTAACACCGCAAGAAGTATGGAGTGGGAGCTTTTCTAATATGATTTTATAATCTTTTACTAAAGCTGAAAGCACCATTAATTGCATATTATTATATATATGTATATCTATGTAATATTTGTATAACATATTATTTATATTATAATAATAAATAAATACTATATGAATATATTCAGTTGGATATGTTTTGTGGTAAACACCTGGACAATGTATGCGCATTGCGCATATAAGTATATATTTATTGATAACACCGTGCTCTCGGCTCACACGTTAAAAGGTAAGGTCCACCGAAGGAATCAGAAATAAAATTTTACTTAAAAAATTAGATTACAAAATTTTATTTTAAAAAGCACTAAAAACTAAGAAAATAAAAAATTAATAAATTAAAAAAATTAAATAACAATGTTTTATTTTAAAAAGCACTAAAAACTAATAAATAAACTTTCTACTTATACCACAGTATTTTGGTTACATCTAGTTTAAAATAAAAACTTGGGGTGCATCTTAGAGTATAAAAAAGGAAGCGCTATAAACGTGTAAGCTTATTTCTTTCTCGCTCTAGCACATATTGAATTAACGCCTTATGTGTCACTCCATAGCGCCTTAGACCCAGTAGCGTGGAAACAAAATATTTCCACAATGAATAATATATTATATTAACCCCCTAAGTTTATCCAAAAAATTTCGCCGCCTTCGTGAAATGCTTCACTATTATGCGTCTCATAATCAGCCGAAGGGGTGCATCTGCATATAGTTAGATAAAATTTAATATTTTGTATATGTTTCGTTTCAATGATAAGTAAGAGCAATCACTAACTGTTCATAATATTTCCAATTGATAATTTTAAATTTAAGTTATCGGTAAAATTATATTAGAAGTGTGTGTGTGTGTGCATTTTGTTTCATCAGCACCCCAAGTTTTTATTTTAAACTAGATGTAACCAAAATACTGTGGTATAAGTAGAAAGTTTATTTATTAGTTTTTAGTGCTTTTTAAAATAAAACATTGTTATTTAATTTTTTTAATTTATTAATTTTTTATTTGTAATTAAAGGTTTGCTTCGACTGGAATTTTACAATTATAATGGTTACAAATCTGGTTACAAAGAAACTGGTTTAAATGCGAGAATATTACAAGCAATCAAATAATTTTGTCTGACTAAGATTTTTACGGGTGGTTCGAATCATCTGTTTACTGCAGGGATGGCCATGCAACCACATTCTCAAATTCAGATTGTGTGACAGCATTTCAAAGCTCTCTCCTGCTTTTTATACACAGTTTATTTTTGGTGACGTCACCTGTCATGTAAAAGCGAAGCCACATGGCAAAATGACTTCAAATTTACAGTGTACCTGAAAGCAAACTGCAAAGAAACATAGTCCTGCTCGCATGACGGCCGGCGGCCGAATGATGCGCTCTCGACTTGAAAGCTGCTCGTGTACATGTTCAAAGCTCTAAAAGCTGGAGTGCCCGCGGGCATAGGCCTACCCATCTCTGGTTTAGAAGCACTTAAAGCTCATGGTTGCCCATTTAGAAGAGCAGCATGAAAAAACCGTCAGCTGATTGTCAGAGGCAAAAAATATCGACGTCAGAGGCAGAGAATTACTACGTCAGAACCGACGAACTTCTTGGCACTCTTTTCCTCTTGTACGTTATTTACATTATTTTAGTGACCTCTCTCTCACATTTTTCTTTTTAATCTTTTTATCCTATACACTCAAAAAAGAGGTTCGGTTCTTATTGAGTAGATATTCCTTGGCATAGGCAAAGAATATATACAATAAGAAGGGTCACTCTACTGCATATTTGTGTGGGTACATTTTTGTCCAAAAAGAAAAAATAAAACGCGTCATAAGCGGAAGCAGGTATATTCTATGATGCTCTCAAATGTTATTTAGAGAGAAAGAGTTCGAACTATCTCTTACTTCATACTTGTAAAATGTGGGGTGCTGTCTTCGATAGCGCTTTATTATATACAACCACCACCTTATCCTATGCAAACGCAGCTCATGAACTTTCATTTTAGGGATGGCGGTTGTTGCCAAAATAACCGGTTTTCGGTTATTTCGGTGTTTTTCACCTGCGGTTTAACCGGGCGGTTTAAACCGTTCTAAATCACCGGTTTTTCAAATAACCGGTTTTCGGTATTTTTTAAAAACTTTTATTTTTTAAACACCAAAAGCTCGCTACTGCTGCATAGTGCATAGCAAATATGGAGCTGGTGCTGAGCAGCTGTAGCCTGAAGGTAAACTCAAATCAAACACAAACTGTAAGAAAATATCTATTTCCTTCAGATGCAAAAGCAACTATAAATGCAACTATGAAAATGTTCATTCAAAAGCGAAAACAGCTAAACATTTCCAGGGATTTCGCTAGTAAAATTATACAGCTCTTACAATAAAACCAAGGATTTTAATTATTTATAATTTTAAGCCAAGCGCGGAACGCCTAAGTTACAAAAAAAAAGTATAAAAGTACGTATGTATATTCAATATTGATTATTGTTTATTTTTTTAATAACCACTTTGGGGTTAAAGTTTTAAAGCTTAAAAGCTTTACTTTGATGAGTTTAAATTTACTGATTTGTTTCCTCGCGTGTATATCCGCAGGCCGTTGGCGGCAGCGTTTTCAAATTCAAATCCATTTCAAGCAATAATTCAATTACAATTTAGGTTTTTTTTTTTTCTAAGAAGCAAAATGTCACCGAAAGATGTAAAAATTACCATGTTTTCTTTCTGTTTACAAAATTTATTTTGCCGGTTTTTTTATCCGGTTATTGCATTTAAAAAACATCACCGGTGAAAACCGAACCAAAAACATCACCGAAAAAACACCGGTTGACCGAACCAAAACACCGGTTTTCGGTTTAAACCGGTAGGTTTTTCCCATCCCTATTTCATTTTGTTTTTGTAATGTATGTAGGGATGGCGGTTGTTGCTAAAATAACCGGTTTTCGGTTATTTCGGTGTTTTTCACCTGCGGTTTAACCGGGCGGTTTAAACCGTTCTAAATCACCGGTTTTTCAAATAACCGGTTTTCGGTGTTTTTTAAAAACTTTTATTTTTTAAACACCAAAAGCTCGCTACTGCTGCATAGTGCATAGCAAATATGGAGCTGGTACTGAGCAGCTGTAGCCTGAAGGTAAACTGAAAACTCAAATCAAACACAAACTGTAAAAAAATATCTATTTCCTTCAGATGCAAAAGCAACTATAAATGCAACTATCAAAATGTTCATTCAAAAGCGAAAACAGCTAAACATTTCCAGGGATTTCGCTAGTAAAATAATACAGCTCTTACAATAAAACCAAGGTTTTTTAATTATTGATAATTTAAAGCCAAGCGCGGAACGCGTAAGTTACAAAAAAAGTATAAAAGTATGTATGTATATTCAATATTGATTATTGTTTATTTTTTGTAATAACAAACTGGGGTTAAAGTTTTAAAGCTTAAAAGCTTTACTTTGATGAGTTTAAATTTACGGATTGGTTTCCTCGCATGTAGGTCCGCAGGCCGTTGGCGGCAGCGTTTTCCAATTCAAATGCTTTTCAATCAATAACTCAATTACAATTTAGGTTTTTTTCTTTCTAAAAAGCAAAATGTCACCGAAAGGTGTAAAAATTACCATGTTTTCTTTCTGTTTACAAAACTTAATTTGCCGGTTTTTTTTTATCCGGTTATTGCATTTAAAAAATATCACCGGTGAAAACCGAACCAAAAACATCACCGAAAAAACACCGGTTGACCGAACCAAAACACCGGTTTTCGGTTTAAACCGGTAGGTTTTTCCCATCCCTAAATGTATGTAATTTTAAAGGCGAGCGGAACTTTAATCTGCGCGGGCTGAACTTAAAGCATCGCGAGCGGAACTTAAAGCGTCGCGAGCGGAACTTTAAAGTTTCGCGCGCAGAACTTAAAGTTCTGTGTTGTTTACGAGCACTCATTGGTTGAAACGTGACGCCTACATTTCCTTTCCCTTTTCACAAAGTGTAATTCACTTGCCATCTATTTCTATGACGCTTGCTGTACACAATCGCAACTCGAAACGTGTACAGCCATTTGTGACCCTTCTTATTGTAGATATTCTTTGGCATAGGCCTGCCCATCTCTGGTTTACTGTTTACTCCATACACTCGACGGGGATCGCAGGTTGCATGCATACAGTCGGCAGGGATCGCTATCCAAACGCATGCAAGAAAGCTCTGTGCTTAAATCAGTACACGAAGTGTGCTTTCACCGAAGCACAAATGAGTGCGTTTCCCCTTATGTAGGGATGGGAAAAACCTACCGGTTTAAAGTCTTGTGCCAAATTCTACTTTCCCAGTGAGTTTGCATTCCATGAGGGGAAGAGCTTTTCATTGATTGCACGCATACAACCCACGGGGATCGCCGTATAAAAAAATTGCTGACAAAAGCTCAGCCGCTGTGCTCACACAAAATGCTGAAATTTCTAATTGCTAATCACTCTGATAATTATTTTCATAAGACGATGGGATTTGAAGCAAACATTATAGTTCTTTACTACTTTAACCAATACGGCATTTTTGTTATTTGTAGTTGTGCGAAAGTTCTTGCACACATAACCAAAAAGGTGTCGGTTCTTAGTTAATAGATATTCTTTGACCATGTTGTCACGTCTGCGGACTGGTTTGACATAATTAACTCGAACATGTCATTCTGAGTCTACACTCTACAGTGCATAAACATAGGACCACATGCATTTTAGGCTACTCGATGAACTTCAACATCCTATATCTGACATGCTATGGGCTCGATATAAATAAAAATTAATAGGAATTAAACTGTGTTGCTTTTATTAACAATTTATATTTCAATTATATATATTTCAAGAAAATTAACAAAAATTCAATGGTATATTGCAAAATGCAGCTGTGCAAAAGTATAGGACCACTAGTAGACTAGAGTAGCCTAAAACGCATGTGGTCCTATGTTTATGCACAAGACTGTAGCTCTCATGTAGTGAATATTTCATTTTAATTTAAAAAATGATGAAAATTTCAAGCTATTTATATTTTTATAATTTTCCTTCAATAAAAATTTTATATGAATAGATTTTGGTCGATCCTTCAACTATTTTTTTAACCATATTCTTTTTTTTTTTTTCAACAAACGATCTCATTCTGCTTCTTGCTCTAAAAATTAAAAATAGTTTTTGCGGACTCATTATTATTCAAAATCAATTTTGTAACGAACATGAAGATCAGAGGAAAGCCCGCTCTGAAATATTAACAAAAGACCAGGCAATTGTCGGCTTTGGGTCTTCCCGTTATAGTGAGTGGCAAAATTACCCAAGAGGCAAACAGATGTAGTTCTAGGAAGGAATGTTTAAGAATAGTTTGAGACAATCGTCGGTAGGCTATTTGCATGCGCATGTTTTAATAAATTTTTGGTTCTTTCTTTTTACAATTTATAATTTGTTGGTTAAATGAGATGTCAACGTGACAAATTTTGAGAAAATCTGATGTTCGAGTTGATGGCCTCAGCACAAGTTCGACTGTGTGCGGGGTTTAGTCGAACCGAGCTTACTCGTACCATGTTCGAGCATTTACAGGGCACTTTATGATTTTAACGAAATATCGTTGTACCTAATTTCAACCATAGAGCAACAAGTGTTCTAGAGTTACCGTTT
>OY720105.1:31702798-31852248 GCA_963082835.1 Leptogaster cylindrica
GTGAGTAACACCGAACAATATTCTCACCTGACATGATGGGATATAAAAAGTGCTACCTGCCAAACCAATTTTTATACCATCTTGAAATTGAAATATGTAGTTAAGAACATTATTACACATAACATAAAGAAAAATCAATTAAAAAAAAAAATATTGAATTTGAAATATTCAAAAATAACGGTCAATAATTTATCCCTGTCGGCCATTTTGAGCAAAATTTATTTTGATGTATTTTTTTCTGAAACTCAAAAGTGCTATCTATAAAAGGAGATATAAATTGTTAAAATATAACTATATTTGCAAGAGTAGTGATTTTTTGAAATATGAAAATTTGTTAAAATTGTCAATTTTCGAGCCCCGTTATAAACTAAACAGAATTTTTTTTTGAAAATCCACCCAATATATTTTATACTACCTACAATTATCTTCCGAAAAAAAAAAATTATAAAATAATCGCGGCACATGAAGTCAAAAAAATTTTCCAATATTGGTAGAATGTTCTTGGAATGACTTGAAAAAAAAAATTTTTTTTTTCAAAATTTGTAAAAAAATTGTCAGGCAGAATAACACAGGTTTTCTTTTAGATTCTATAATTCTAAGGTCTATAGAATATTTAAAAAATATAAGCAACCTGTTCCCAGCTGCGCCTTTTATCGAAAAAAGGATTTGAATATTTTAAGTTTAAAATTCCAAAATTTTCAAAAAATCTATAATTTTCTCAAATATGCGTTAGGTATATGCTTGTGAATATATTACTATCCTAATCTGTGGGGTCTTCTAAAAATTTTAAGACCAAAATCATTGTGATGTGATCAATACAACGCAAGTTAAAAGGGTTTTTGTGACCCCTTTACTTCGCGGAAAAAAATTTTTGAAACGAAAAAGACGCAAAACTACCTAGCTTCAAAAATTCATAACTCAAAAAGTATTAGAAATAAAAAAAAAAAAAATTCATATTGTTAATTAGCACAGTATAAAGAATCAATAAAAAAAAAATCTTTGAATTCGCTGAACATGGGTGTCATTTCGTCTTTTTTTTGGATGAATTGACATGGAATGACCCTGTGTGGAAAATCATTAAATGAAATTTAATGAAAGTAAGATTCTAAACGTCGCAGCTAATTTCATACAAATGACTCACGATCGCTGTCAAAAGCATGTCGTAAGCAGAAGTTTTAAATTAGTGTAGATTCCTTTAAAAGTTATATGAATCATAGACGTGCAACTCGTTGGAAAAAAGATTTACAATGTCGGATAGCATACGATCGACCCGAACGCGAAGGAAAACTTTGCGTCTACGTGATCCGATGCCTTCGGAAAAAAATTATGCTATGATGGGCAGCAGTGAATGGGGATCGATTGGCAGCAAGAGTGATTTGTACAAAAGCAGCAATAGTTGCACCAAAAGTAAAAACAACTACGATCACAGGGTACGACGATCGGCATCGTTAGATAGTCTAAACAATTCGACGGATGCAGATAGTTATGAGGACAATGATGCAGCGTTTTCGGATTCGGATGCAGAAATAGCTCACATAACTGGAACGACATCAGTACAAGTGCATCGGCGAAGTGATCTTGAAGAATTACAAAACAACTTGTCTGCAGAGACTTTGACTGCAAATATACAACTTTCTGAATGTGACTGTGAAATTGTAGACATGATCAGAAAAGATGTATCAAACTCAAATGAACATTTGGAGAATTATGATGAGGTTTCTCGGAAGGATTCCAAATTCTTGAGTTCTGCTGGAACAGTGTCGTCCTTATCTTCTGTTTCATCTTCCATCAGGAACAGAAAAACTAGTATTACCAGCTCTGGATCTGTTGGCCGTATGGAAACGATCATTGAGGAATCAATCGAACCAAAAATATCAGTCAAAGAAATCTTAGCTCGCTTTGAGACCCTCAATTCAACTGAGGTTAGTAGAAGTGTTGCAAATTAAAACGCGAGTTCCATTTTCTCTCGTTCGTTTCAAAATACATAAACATGTCGGTGAACCAGTTAAACTGGACTGTACTCGTTAAACTAAGAGTAATTGAAGATATTGTTCCATGGTTCCATCGTTTGAAGACAGTTAAACACAGCGATGCATATCGCCTGTATTAATTTATGATAAAACATTTTGTTTGAACTGGTTTAACATGATTTTCCCATTCCATCCAACATTTTCCTGCTGTGCCTTCGATGAAATCTTCTTCTTTTTTTTTTGCAGTATAAAAGTAATCGCGGAACTGTATTACATTTTAACACTTGTACTTAAAAAAATATGCATCCATTTATCGTACGAATGTTAATTGTTTTAAAAGTTTGTAAAGTTCAACATGATGAAACACTTTACAATTATTATAGAGTATAAGCCCATGAAGTGTTTTCGCGAACAGTTTTTAATTGCCAAAATTGAATCACATTTCACAATATTTAATTTTTGAAAAAAGTCATAAAAATTAAGTAGGTACCTAAATATTTTTGATATCACTTCAAAGATATTATAAAGGGGGATTTTTAGGCATTTGGTTTGTCATTTAAGGGAAAAACAGAAAAAATGCAAAAATTTATGAAATTTATATTTCAGTCGATAAATCAATGCTTGCAATTTTTTTTAAAAGATTATTTTATTTAACAATTGATCACGACTACGTTTTTAATGATCCATGGCAGAAGTTCACTTTTGAACCAATTTTTCGAGCATGTCGGCAGGGACGGCTGGTATCTCGTAATTTTTTTATCCAAAAATTGACGTTGGATTACCAGCATAGAGACTGTTGTTGAAAGTCTTACACTATCATAATGACCAGACTCAGTTCGTGACATTTAGAGCAAAAACCATTTCGAAATAATCGAATGATAGCGGGCGCCATTGACGATTATTTGCTATGCTCGAAAAAGTCGTTCTAAATTGGACTTTTCGCATGGGTCACTTAAAGCAATGATTTATCGACTCAAATAAAAATTTCAGAAGCTTTTACAATTTTTCGGTGTTTTTAATTTAAATTAAAAACCAAATACTTAAAGAATCACCCTATAGGTACAACATAATTTGATTTACCCAAACATTAGCAATATTATTTCACGTTAGAAAATTAGTTCCAGTTTTTATATATTACTATTATACTATAGTATAGTAGGTCTGACCGGTTTCACTCGGGGCGGTGAAAATCATAGTACTTGTATATCATACTACATTTTGAATAATTGACACTATCCCCAAATGTGACGTATATTACATAGAAGATAGGACCGTTTCCCGTTGGTCGGATTACAATAAAAGTTGGTTAGCTTTTTTCAGTCAAGGGTAGTTTTGAGGGGTTGAATTAGGATAGAGGTTGGTAGTTCTCATTCACCTTTTTTCTAACCAAAAGGCCAATAATACCAATGTCTATAAAGTTTTTTATTTCAGGAATGGCGACTTTTCATAGAAACTTTCATCCTCTATTTTACCCCTTGAGGGTCTGAATTTCAAAAAATCCTGCTATAAGTGTTTTCTTATTTCTAATAAAAGGCCAAATACCAATTTTTTTGACTTTTTTCTTGGCGAGTGTCCAAAGAACTTTTTATCTGCTCTTTAAGGGTGCAATTTAAAAATATCCGGCCTTACTGCTCGTCTGCAGTATAAAAGGAACCTTTGTGCAATATTTCAGGTTTCTGCGTCCAGCGGTTTGATCTGTCGGGTTAGTTACGGAACAATTTTTTTAGATTTCGGCAACATTGCCCCCTATCGTGCCCAAGACTATCCTATCTTTCAAGCTGGAACCAACTATGTATATTGTATATACATCTACGAAATTTCATTAAAATAGGTTAGGCGGTTTCGGATACTAGCGTACGTTTGAACACCGTGTCACGGCGTGTTTATATATTGAGATTTCCGTTTCAAAAACAGAAGGGTATATTGTTTTTAATCATTGCAATAGTTTCATACGTGGACTTAATTGAAGTTCTTTGAGCAAACGTCTTGCAATGCGAAATTGATTAAAACAGATAAGTTTAGGGTTGGCCATATTAGGTAAACCCATTTGTAAACACTGCAACTTTGACAAGGAACGTCAGAATGAGTAATGATAGCACGTGTTTGAAGCGCCAGTCTTAGGCGATTTTGCTATAGAGCGTACACGCCACAAAAACGCACTGTTATTGTGCAGCTTTTTTTTCAAAGCAACTTCTCAATAATTGTGATAACGCCAATTCCAATTCAATTCAAATTCAATTTTCAAAGACGGTGCTTTTGACTGGCCACCGAGATCGCTCGATTTGACGCCACCGAAATTTTCCCTGTGGGGTTTTTTGAAGTCCAAAATCTATGTCAACAAGCCAAAGACGCTAGATGAAATTAAGGCCAACATCCGCCATTTCAGCTCAGGGTAATCACTTGCGCGATATCATCTTCTAAATGTGATGTACCTAATCAAATCTCCTTAAACCAAATTAAATGAGTTTTCACGTGAATAGCCAAAATATGTTTTTTTAATGTTTTTTTTAAATAAATGGGTTTACCTAATATGGCCAACCCTGTAGAGTGTACAACTGTACACTGTACATATATATAATACTTTAGAGCCCCATTGAGAGACGAAAGTATGAAGGCGTAAAATTCACGGCGGACATCGTCCGAAGAATCTTATAATTTATTCCTTTCCGTGTAGCCAATCCAAGCCGGAGATCCACCAAACTTAAATTAGAAGTAAAAGTGCATTGTAATTGAAGTCACCTAAGCATGACCACTTACTTGTGTTTCAGAGTAAATTGTTAACAATTTTTTGATAGCTGATTCAATTTGCTCAGATAAAAAATGGCAGAAAGGCTGTCTACTTCACTTCTTGGACGGTGCTAAGTAAACTCTATTTACGATATGCTACTACGAAAAAGGAAAGTCGGATCTGAATCTATAACGCCAGTTTATTTTCGTTTTTAATCGCGCATTGATCATGTTTACCATCGCGTGGTTTTACTGCCCTTGCATCTAATGACTGCATAAAGTTTTCATAATTGCCGATTCCATGTGTAAAAATGTAAATCAATTTCATACACTCGTACGCGTTCTGTGGTGTTGTAGAGTGAAAGTTTTTCTATGCCGCTGACACATAAAACTTTCGCGGCGATATGATCTCTTGACAGGATGAAGCGATTAACAGTTGTCCATTCGATTTTCAGAAATCATGTATAGAAAATTAATAAAAAACTTGTTTTCGCAGCAAGACTTTACCCAATGCTTTACAGTTTTTCTTATTTTTAAAATCTAGTTTTGTGAATTACAGATGCAGTCAAAGGCGTCAACATTGTCTTCAGGTGCAAGGGCTGCAGCGCAAACTCTTAACGTGCCCCTAGAGAGATTAGAGGCAAGCAGGGATCGCGAAACGAATCAGCATATGTATTCTACTGGTGTTCCAATCGCTACAGAAACTGGTGGTGGAGGAGGAGCAGATGCCTTTGAGAAGCAGCTGTCGCATCGAACCGAACATATTGGCATAAGAAATATAAATCACTCTGGAGCACAGCATCTCATTTCCAGTCAAAACCCGCACAGTATTCATCATGGAACTGTTAATGTTGACCACGTTCACGAGGATCAGAACGACTCACATTTAATGGAAAAACAAAGTGATCAAATGGCATCAAGAAAGAGTTCAGCAGCAAACCATCATGACCTAAGTGTTTTGGGTCATGCTGATGATGAATCAATGCTCGAAAGATCTCAATCTGTCTCAAAGTACTCATTGCTGCAGTTCGCAATGCAACACTTTAGAAATGAGTAAGCTGATTTTTGGTTTGTTTCTGCCTTCCGTGTTGTTACGTATAATATCCACAGTACACTATACAATAAAAGAAATTACATTATTCACTTGACGCCTGTCTTAGCATTTATGGCCCAGGAATTTTGCCGAAGAAATGATTCGAGCCGGGAAGTAATTAATGCAAAGCTGAAAATTGACAAGTAGGAAGTATTGGTCAAGGAGAACACAGAAACAAAAGACCGCACGTCTACCGTGTCGTCTTCCCCTCAAACACCCCTTTGATCAACGACTTGCAGTCTTTTATGAAAACGGCTGTAAGTTCGAAAATTACAAAGGTATCCCTTCAACCTTTTTTTGTTTTGTTTTTCTTTAATTTGTCTAAAAAACATATTATTAAAATATTCTTCCGAAAAATTATAATTTAGTGGTAATCAAGTGTTACAGAGAAAATTTGAGAATTCTCCTTTAGTTCTTTGGAAACAAACTGCGTGTAAGGGCACAATACCGACAACTGCGGCAATTCACTTTATTGCGTGCGCAATTGGTACAACGTGTAACGGAAATTAAAGTGAACGCAAGCAGCCTTGGTTTCTCACTTCTTTATTGGAATTAATAGAAAAGGAAGGAGCAAAATCCACATAAATTCAATAAATGATTTATTTTCAATAATTCAATTTCTATTTAAAGCAAATTTTATTTGTATAACAAACTGGTTTAATACGAAAGAAGAAATTATTATACGTTAAATTTAAAATGAAGAGAAAATAACAAACAAAGATATCGCGGTAAAAAAAAGGCAAATTCAGCCTTGTGAGGAATAGACAAGGTAGTAGCCTAAAAGGGAAAAGGTGTAGTGTTAGCAGGCTCAGCTAGGCACTTACCACTCTCAGGCAAGTTGTTCCTTGTCAAACTCAGACAGATATCAAGAGCTGTCAATTTAATTCATTGTGCTTTGTACGAATAAACTTCTTTTGTTTTTTCTTTCAGATTTCTTGACATTTTCCGAAGGACTTTGGAACGCTGATCATGAGTAAAAGAATGATAAAATTCTAGACCATACTGTTTACGAGATATATTTAAAATTCATATGAACCGAATCTTTAACAAATGATATCTCGTAAACGGTACTGTCTAAATTTTTTTCATTATTTTTCCCATGATCGCGTCCCAAAATCCTTCGGAAATCACCAACAAAGTGAATTGCCGCATTTATCGCTATCGAGCCCTTACACGCAGTTTGTTTCCAAAGAACTAAAGGTGAAATCTCCAATTTTCTTTGAAACACTCGATTACCACTAAATTAAAATTTTGGGAAGAATATTGTAATAACATGTTTTTTAGACAAACTATAGACAAATAAAACAAAAAAGTAGCTTTGTAACTTTTGGAGTTACAGCTGTTCACTTCGGGGCTTGGGCCGAAAGAAATTGGTTATCATCGCCCCTAAAATGGGCGCAAAGCGCGCAACGTTTGCACAAACACTCATTTTAATAATAAAGTTTTATTATTTGGACGTGCTGCTCAATTGTGTAACATGCCATGTTGATTTGGTATCAGTGACGGAATAATAAAGACGCCACCAAAAAAACATGGCGATATGGGAAATTGGGAAAACCCGTTAGTTATTTTGTATAAAAACTAAAATTTCATTTTCGATGTGTTCAGGTACCTACATACGACCTTAAACAAAAGCCATGTCGTGCTAATATCAACAATAAGATAATTCCACGTCAAATCGGCCAATGATTAAAATGTCATGTCCTTGGACATTTTTTTTATTTTTGGCTGACGTGTAGAACTAGTGCGTTCAATGAAAAATGGAAATCTTCAGATAATTTGAATCGATTTTTTCTGAGTTATGAGCTTTAGCACTTTTACGAATTTTGAATGTGTAATAAACTCAAAACTGCCGTAATTTGAGAAACATTTGTGCTAAAGTCTGAAATTGGTGTCATTTTTCTAGTATATCATGATATTTCATAAAATGGAAGACTTGGCCAAGTTACTCTAAAAAAAACCAAAATTTGTTTTAATTTATTTTTTAAGAAACTAAAAACGAGAATTTCGATATGTTTATTGAACATCTTGTGAGAAACATTTAGGCCAAATTTCAGGATGGTACTCCTATCACTATAAAAAACAATTATTCATTACACTTTGTTTGAAATTTGTTAAACAAACAGTTCTTGTTATTCGAGTGAATAATCAAACACACTTCTCTTTAACTTATTGTTAGAAAAATGAAGCTTGGTACATCTTCGAGAAATACGCACTGTAATTTGGTTTCTGTAAAATAATAATATAAAACAAAAGACTTTTAAAAAACATGATTGAGGTAGGTACTTATATTTGAATATAATAATGGATTTTTAAAAAAAAAAATTTGTTTTGATGTCTTACGAAGTATGTGGAGCATACAGCAGCTAATAAGATTGCTTCAATCGAAGCTAAAGCTCTTAATCCTAATTTACTATTGCTATACATAGAATAAACGAAAGGAGATTTTGTCATCATTTGTGAACATCACATGCTTTATAAAACATCTGACATCATTTTTTTAAAATACAGTATTCATTTTAAATACATATAGGTAGTACCTAAATCATGTCTTTAAAAAGTTTTTTTCTCTAAATTATTTAATCTTAGTGCAGTTTTTTTAACGTAAAATTTGTGCTACTCTCGTCATCTCTTCGTTTGGGAGTTGGTATGTTCTACCCCTTGTAGTGAATGGATGTAATTTACATAAAATGAAATTTTTCGTACAGTCAAAGTATCTAGTTTTGATGGATAAGTGAATGATGGAGACAGTCCACTACAATGAATGATTTTTCGAAAGAACACTTGCCATTCACCATACTTATTCTCATAGACACATGCAGCGTACCCCACAATTTTTTCAAAGAGAATATATCTTCATCACAAGAGTTGATTTAAACGTTGTAAGTCTCGATATTGTCCGAAAAAGAATAGATATTGGTAGATTTCGAAGAAAAATCTACCTATTGAGATCGATACCATGTCACGACTTTCGAAAAATTCTTTCATAGTTTTTCGTTTTATGCCTTCCTGAGTACGAAAGCACCCCTTGTTTTAAAGTTTATATATATACATTATATACCTATCTATACATAATATATAAAATTTATATATAGTGGAATCATTTTATGAGAAAATGCAGCCTAACCCCAAAAAAATTGCAACACGACAGATTTTTTTTTAATGATAGCTAAGAGTGCCCTTAATCACCCCTCCAAAATCGCCATAAATCGCACCTTCGGAACATGGTCAAAATGGAAGATGCCCGCGAAGATTGCGACCAAAATATTTATTCGATTCATTAGATATTCATTAGATATTCCAGTATATAACCTTGTTAGAAAGGTACATTTATTATCTTTCTAATAAGGTATAAAAAATTAAGCTATCTCAAGTAGTTTCAGAGATATTGGCATTTTAGTGCAACAACCTCGCCCACGATCAAAGAACTAGAAAATCCCCTCTAAATCGGAAGGGGGTGCAGATAGAATTTTTTCGTAGAACAATTTTTTGTTCACCATGAGGTCTCCTATCACCCTGTTTCGGGTTGACCATCTTCGCTATTACATCCTGCATAGCAATCCGAAATTAGAAATTTTGATTGTTTTTGAACAATGCATATTTCAACCAAATACGCCACAGCAGATTGCAGCCATACCGTACGTCCGACAGAAAAAGTGTAGTTATAAAAATTAATCAGCATTGAAAGAGCTACAATTTATCTGAAAAAACTTTTTCAATACATCGAACCGTTCTCGAGATATTAGCTGAATTAAATATTTTGGCCGCAATCTTCGCGGGCATCTTCCATTTTGACCATATTCCGAAGGTGCGATTTATGGCGATTTTGGAAAGGTGATTAAGGGCACTCTTAGCTATCATTTAAAAAAAAAATCTCTCGTGTTTCAATTTTTTTGGGGTTCAGAACTAAAGTGATTGCACTAATATTATTTCGAACGCGGGGTGGCTTCGTACTCATACTTATATATGTATATACAATTTACACGCTAGCGGCCGTATTTTTGAAGATATTAGAACCAAATTTTAATATGTTATTTCTGGGGTTAATAGCTCGGTTAAGTTTGTTAATGAGCAAAATCGGCCCACGGGGGTGGCGGGGAGGGGGTGGAAATTTTTGAAAAAATTCTATCTCGGCCCCTATGAAGTTTAAGGAGAGACTTTATTTGCATAAATAAGAGTACTCTCTATGAGGTTAACGGTGACAACACCAAATTAGGGGTAGGTGGGGTACGAAAGGGGGTGGGATTGGAAATTCGAATTTTTCTAAAGTAGTGAGTAGTTTATAAATCCATAACTAGTTTCTCGATTTTGAAATAAATGATCCCAATAAACGCAGTCAAAATACTTCGAAATCTACCTCAGCCTGTAGCCCTGCCGAAAGGGATTTTTTTTATTTAGAATGGATAATTGGGGATATTCCCGGTGGGGTAATTTTTTTGTACGTTTGTGGGGTTGTATGGATGGTAACCATCTCCCTTGCGGTTGTCCAATTTCGACCGTGTGTGATATCAAATTAAATCTCTTGCTGAGTACTATTATATTAAGCAGTCACTGAAAATTAGCCTTAATTACATAAGAAAATGCTTGTGTAGATTTTTACATGGAATGAGTACATTGTACTACATCTAGGATATCACGAAATTAGTGTGACCAATTGCTTCCTTACGTACTATCAAAATCAGCAAAGAAAAGTGAGGGTTCTAATTTGAAATTTTAAAGTTACTGCCCACTCCACCCACACAGAGGCGTGGGGGGTGGCTAATGATGGCACAGACATATGTCCCAATTGGAAATATTAACTTTTCATATTATAATTTTTTTTCGTACGACGCGTATTTTTCAAGATATTTGTGTGAAGATTACAATGGAGTATTTGAAGTAGCATTAGCATTGCAGTTACCATTGCTTTGTAATATTTGACTTTGTAAATTATGAGAACTCCGAAAAAGTAAAAAAATAAGAAATCTAATTAAACATTCAATATTTAAGTTGTATCATAGACTCTTCTTCTATAGATCTATTATAGTTCTATAGTTCTCTTCTTCTCAGTATGGGTACTTATCAATTTAACATTTGTGTACTCTTATAGTCATAACTCTGATGATCATAGAGTGAGTTCGGGCACTGCAACACGCGGCGAAAAGCGAATCTCATCAACTAGATCACATATAGATCTCGTTAAATGGCAGGGAGTGCCCATTCGCTCACCGCTTCTGCGACTCCCGTCCGATTTGGCTCCAATGGCTTTAGAATGCTTTAATTGTATTCTACGGTATTGCGGTGATATTTCTCCGGATGCTGAATTAACAGAAGTAAAATGTGTGTACACTGTTTTAATGGTAAGATTATATCTGCAAATGCTTCGATAGTATATGTGTACCTAACATTCTTCCTTTTTTGTCAGCATTGTCATAAGTATCTAGCTCTTCGGGACGAGGTCTATTGCCAGCTAATGAAACAAACAACAACCAACAGATCACCGTGTCCAGATTCATCTCAACGCGCTTGGCGACTGCTGAGCATTTTAGCCGCCTACTTTGGATGCTCAGAGGCATTGAGACCGTATTTGATAGAACATCTTACAACAGCAGCCTCCGATCGACGCCGATCGTGTCATGGTACAGCTGCAGTATGTTTAACAAACTTAAGGAAAACAGCCCGTTGTGGCGGTAGGAAAAATGTTCCAAGTGTTGAAGAGGTTACAGCGGTGTCAGCAGGACGATCAGCTCGTAGGCAAATTTATAGACTACCGGGGGGAGCGGAAAGGGTGGTGAACACGAGATGTTCAACTGTTGTCGCCGATGTTATATCGGAACTGTGTGCATTGCTTGGAATTGATTCGGAGGTAGAACAGCAGGAGTTCTCATTGTACTGTATTGTTCAAGGGGACGCATTTACCATGCCATTAGCTGCAGATGAATACATCCTGGATGTAACAACTGAACTGCTTAAATCTGGACAACCGTTCTATTTAATATTCTGTCGTTCGGTTTGGCATTTCCCCTTAAAAAGGGACCCAGTGCCTACGCCGCTATATATCGAGGTACTTTTTAATCAAGTAGCACCTGATTATCTGGAAGGACTTCTTTTGGAACTTCCCAGTAACGGTGCTCCTCCACCGGAAGTGATGCACGATATGGCGAGGATAGCCGCACTACTCCACCGTGCAGCTGATCTAAACCATGTACCAGCTATGAAGGAAATCAAATTTCTTCTACCAAAACCAGCCCTTGGTATTCGTGAAATGCGTCCTCCTCAATGGGTAACACTTGTACAATCTGCATGGCCTTCGATAGTCAATCTTAGTCCGGCACAAGTGAAGGCCCAATTTTTAGGAGTTCTTTCATCATGGTTACTTTTTGGCAGCAGCTTCTTCGCTGTGAAACGAATTTGGTCAGAAGATGGTTCTCATGTTGAGGAGTCAAATTCAATGTGGAAAGATCTGATCCTCGCATTGAATCGGCGAGGAGTACATTTCTTAGAACCCAACACGCATGAGACAATGCAGCATTGGCCTTTTATGGAAGTCATTTCAACTAGAAAGGTTAGTTAAGTTTGCGTAATTCTTAATATATGAAAACAGCATTGTCTATACTAAAATTTATCTTCAAAGGTTCGTTCTGAAGATGGTGCGCTCTTCTTGGACATGAAAGTTGGCAATTTAATGCAGCAGCGAGTCATAAGAGTGCAAACAGAGCAAGCTCACGAGATATCGAGATTAGTGCGACAATACATTACCATGGCACAAATTTGTCAACGAGACCGGAAGGATTAAGGACATTCTGAATTTTTGATGGCATTAATAAAACAACGGCTTGAATTTTTAATAACAACGAAAGTGTAAAGTAATCAAAAAAAAACTTCACCAGAAGCGTATTTACAGTAAAAGTTTGGAGGTAGATAAAAAGATATGAGATATATTTTAACGTTAAGCACTTGTTTATGGTCAAATCGTGTATATTTTATGATTTTATTTTATATATATTTTTGTTTTTCCTGAAAACACGTAATACATAATTTTATTCATTCGTTTCACATGTGGTGTTGAATAAATCCAATTTTATACCCCTCTCCCTATAATCAATCAATCAACATCATAATTCCCGTTTTCGTCTGTTTGTTTATAAAAATATAACGTTGCCAAATGTTGCTGCGGATCGAAAGCTGTTTCGTCGGGACTGACCTCTGGCGGCTTTTTGGATCAGTCTCCAGGTGCCAGTCCCTGCCAGACCCTACCACACCCTTGTGCATATTTACACGCACCAAATTGTGACATATAAGGGCCCAGTCCAATAGCACCGTCAAGAGCGTTCGTGCTCATTTCGGGTACTCTTCGGGTTGAAAAAACTTGTTTTTTGTATAGGAAACAAAACCCGAAGACTCAAATTAACGTTGAGGGGAACGAAAAAGAGTAGGCCGGCAAGCCACCGTCAAGAGAGAATTTTTACTTCGGTTCTGACCATGATACTAAGAACATAAGGTAGCCGAAGATTGTTTTGACAGCTGCCCTGACATCACTACGTGCACGTATTTTCAAATGCGTAATTTTTAGCCGCACTTTTCAAATGTTACTGAAAGCATTTTCCTCGGCAATTCATCTGAGAAATTATTTAAAATGACTAAAAGTTCTAGTTTTCTTATTAATTACACTGTGCAACAAAATTTAAAAATTTTTACGCAAATTGAGCAAACTAAACGATTCCAAGATAAAATTGGGCCGCTGAGCTCGAATTTATCATCCGTTTTGCTGTAGGTCGTCAAAATTTTGAGATATTTACAGTTCAAGGTCAACTGGACTGCCTTTGAAATCGTTAGCTGTAATTCATTATTTTGAACTCCAATCAAATTTATGTCTTAGGCAAAGTTGTTCGTTATTTAATTCTACATATTTTTTATCACCACACCCCCCACCCGCCCCCTACCCATACCCATTTTTTTGCAAATTTCTAAAAGACATGCCGTACAGAGTGAACCGTTAGGAAAAATAACAATGTTTTTTCGGAAGAAATATTCCTCATCTATTTTTAGGTGGGGTCTGCGAACATCAAAATTCTCTCAGACCTAACCCTAATGGCAAAACCCCCCTCCAAAGTGAAACATTCTGATTTTTTTTCACCTCTTTATGCCGTGAGGGGTAAGCGAATGCAGTTAAACTTCATGTATGTTAGGAAAAAAGGTTCCTGTTTGAAAATAAGATAGGGTCTACGAACAAAAAAGTAACACCAGACCTATCACTATAAAAAACATAATAATAAAAGTGCAAAAATCTTTAATTTTTTCATTCCTTATAGAAAGCAATAATTTCAAAGTAAATAAACTGAACTTTTTCACATAAAAAATAACTTAATTCAATAACTTAACTTATTGACTTAAATAAGAAATTTAACTTATGAAAATAAAAATCTTAACCTATTGGCTTAACTTAATGACTTAACTTTAACATTTTACATATCATTATTCTTGTACACTAAAAAAAATTTTGCTTGCTATAATTCTTCTTCGATAAGGTTTCAGCACAAATCCGCAAGTAATGATATCAAGCTTCGCCCGACATACCACTTTTCCAAAGGAGCAGCGATTTGATGGAAACGCTCTCTATGTTCTTCCGATTCGGTTCGCAATTGTTGTAGGATGAAATTCAAATAAAGGAAATGTATTTTTGAGGACATATGAACTCCAATTTCCTCAAATGCGTTCAGTAACTCATTTGCCAGCATATGCGCGATTCACTTTGTTTAAGGAAGACTGATGTGCATGTATACAATAAAATTTAGTGGAAAATTTTGAAATATTCATATGTAAATTACTTATAAGCAAAGTAGGGATGGCAGTTCTTGCAAAAAAGCCGGTTTCAGTAATTTTGGGTTTTCACCCCCTAAGTTCAACCTGCAAATTCACTTATATAGACAAAAGTCAAAGTAGGGGTATTTTTTTGTTCGTAGACCCTATCTTATTTTCAAACAGGAACCTTTTTTCCTAACATACATGAAGTTTAACTGCTTACCCCTCACGGCATAAAGAGGTGAAAAAAAATTAGAATGTTTCACTTTGGAGGGGGGTTTTGCCATTAGGGTTAGGTCTGAGAGAATTTTAATGTTCGCAGACCCCACCTAAAAATAGATGAGGAATATTTCTTCCGAAAAAACATTGTTATTTTTCCTAACGGTTCACTCTGTACGGCATGTCTTTTTCAGAAATTTGCAAAAAAATGGGTAAGGGTAGGGGGCGGGTGGGGGGTGTGGTGATAAAAAATATGTAGAATTAAATAACGAACAACTTTGCCTAAGACATAAATTTGATTGGAGTTCAAAATAATGAATTACAGCTAACGATTTCAAAGGCAGTCCAGTTGACCTTGAACTGTAAATATCTCAAAATTTTGACGACCTACAGCAAAACGGATGATAAATTCGAGCTCAGCGGCCCAATTTTATCTTAGAATCGTTTAGTTTGCTCAATTTGCGTAAAAATTTTTAAATTTTGTTGCACAGTGTAATGATTTGTGTAAAACAGTAAAACTGGCTCTCATATATTTTACTGTCTATTGCAAATATTTTTCAATTAATAACAACTGAACAATTCATCATAAGAATATAATCATTTCATTATCAAATTAAATGTGTAATATAGACGAAACAATAAAACACTAAATTTTATGTCACAATTTGTATTTTTTTCTTAATTTTTGTTTACTGACAACATTAGACTAATTTCTATTTAAATATCTTATCTTAAAATATATTCCACATCTAAAAAATAACTTCTACATTTACATCCTTTGCCTTATACCCCGGACATACGAGAGCACTTAAGTGGGTTAATGACGTCACGTAAAGTGAGTTAAGTGTCGTGTGCCACCGAACGGAGTTCGTTGTTGATATATCTGATGACATTTGGCGAAAAGCATACATAAAATGGATTCGCAACAGCGATCAAGTGAGTTTCTTGCGATGATTCTGTACCACATGTTCTTTTAATGATAATTTTGCAGTTCTTTATTGCACACTTAACCATTTTAAATGAAAAATGATATCAATTGATATTAAAAATCTTTAAAAACTTTTAAAACTTGCACACGAATTTGTAAACAAAAAGCTGTCAAACCATCGAATGCTCATTGGGTGAACACAGTGACGCGTAAATCATTGGCATACCGTATGTTCCTTGTATCATGGACCTGACCAAAGAATATCTACGCAATAAGAACCGACACTACTGTCTGTACACGGCTTGATTGCTGATGTGTGCATCGTGCTGTGGAAAATTAGATAGCAGCAGAGTGACATTTGCTGAAGCGAGATACGAAATTAATGCGTGGTAGCACAGGGTGGTTCATAGTTGGCGTAATTTTTATGTTATTTTGAAAAGTTTTACCGTGTTAAAAAATTATTCAATGTCTCGTGTTTGATTTGAAAGTACATGTAAGTGATATAAATACGTTCCACTTTTGTTTTTTAAACATGAGATATACTAAATTGAGGAAGATTCTTTCAAAAGCTAATTAGCCCGTTTCCATTCATCTAATCGAGCTAAAACTTTGCAGATGCACTCGGTGTCGATGGCAATGCATTTATGAAATTTTTATTCCGTTATCACAGAACGAATGTATGAAATTTTTAATAATAATACAAAAGTGACAGTGTTTTGCACAAGCATCCAAACCAAAGAGCACAGAAATTAATTGCAAAAGCAACACAGAGCACACGCACCATAGCAAGCTGAAAATAACCTGAAGTTTTGATCACGCTTTTCACTAACTTCCAAATTCCCCTGTTGTTTAAGCTCTTTTCGGAAAGAAGATCTAATCTTTATTTCCCCTTCGAGCCCGCTCCATTTCCCCAACGAACCGGCTGCATTTGGCATCATGAACTTAAAACTATTGTCTATTGGTGTCACTATCATTCGCTCTTTTTCCTTCTTGAACGCAACTTACACCAAATATCCAATTCTGTATTCTCCTCTTGTTTTCTCCAGATGAATAACTATTTTGTTTTATTTTTGTCAAAATTTGTTTCGCAAACATTTGCAAAATAGTGTTTGTTTTTATCGAGTAGATATTCTTTGGGCCTGCCCATCACTGGTCCAAATAGGAAAAGGGATCATCCAAAAGCAATGAACGAGACCTCCCTTGGGAGGCGAGGAGATCTCCCTAGATGTGTTATTTCATGTGGTCCTTTTCCCATATGCATGTCCGGAAAAGCGAGTGCTCCTTTTGAACTTTTTTGGAGTACTCTTTATGTAGAATCTTGGGGATTGAAACTGGATGAATAGAAAAAGCTCTTTTTCCCACCGAAAAGTAAGTGCTCCCTTAGAACTCTGTCGGAGTACTCTATTTGTAGAATCTTGGGGAATGGTTATACCACATCCAAAGGACAGATAGAAGCATTTACATTTGATATAAATAAATGAATTAAACAACCTCAATTTTCAAAGAAATTCATTAGGTAGGGGAGCGGCGTACAATGTGCCTATAGTTTTGAGTTTACAGCTCTTAAGGATATTTAAAGGAGGTTTAGATCAGGAGTGAAGGCATGAGTTGAAAGGAAATTTACTAAGCTTTGTTATTACAGAAGCAATCATTATTCAGTTGTGGATATTTTTGAAGATATAGCTTAAAAACTGCAGGGACCTCTTTGCGCCACATACACATTGCACGCACATGGGTACAATCGAGGGTACAATGTGGTGCACTATTAAAAGTGTAACATCTGCGTGGAAAAATAAAGTAAATACAATAGATATTCGATACTTTTAAAAAATTTATTAGAATAATAGGTTAAGTATGATCAAAAACTTAAAAATTCTTGATCGGCTTAATCATCATAGTCGAAATCGCAATGAATGCAAATATAGAAATGTTATGATCAATTCGACCAAATTAAAAGTTAATTTTAAACAAAGAGCAATTAACTCCAAAAGTGCAAGCGCATAATACATACCACCGCAAAAAGCGTAAGCAATGGCTAACGACCTAGGGCAAGAAATGTAAACAAAATTGTACATAGCAATACAAGGTCGAGCCATGACAATTAAATATATGCTTGGGCCAGTTACGATAAGCGCTCGCATAAAAAGAAGAAAACAACACGGTAGCGAGTCAAGTTGCTCGAAGTAAAAAAAGAATGCGAGAAGCGCAAGTAACTGGGCCGTCAAGAAAATCGTCATAAACGCAAAATGATGGGAGTCAGCATAAATAACCATATCAATATATCGGGTATGGATTGACCCCATCGCGGTAAACAATAAAAGCAATTTAGCAAATTGCAATTAATAAGTAAAATAAAATTAAACAACCTATTGATGGAACGTGCACTATTGGAAGGTGATTGCCTTTTGCGTTGCAATTAAGCAAGTCAGCGGAATTGCGCAAGCGTAAGCATTCCTTAGGGAATGTATTGCTATTTCAGGGGTTAGGTATAAAGTACATTGTACCTTACCAATATTAGCAATTAATCAATTATTGAAAAAGAGTAGGGAGAGCTTTGTACAAATTAAAATGTATAAAAGTAATTGTCACCCTAGAATAATGGTTCAGTATTGTTAAAAAGAGCTAGTGGAAACTCTGCCCGATTGGAGTCTCGAAGTTTGTTAAAAGTCAAGTAGTAGTCAAGAACAAGTTTTGTATCGGCTTAACTAGTGAAATAAATAGCGAATTATTGTGAAGAGTAATACGGCAGTTGTGAATTGAAGTGAGGTAATTTCAACCCTTTACCCTGGAGTTCTGCATTCGTGCTGCTCCAAGCGATCCCCGGAGTTAAAGCGAATCCTCGCTGCTCCAAATCCTCCTCAGGAGTTAAGGCGCTAGACGCTGCTCCGCCCAACCAAAATTATCCACGGCTCGCAGCTCTGCCGCGGCCAGCATTACCTACACCCAAGCCAGCGAACAACGCGGCAGGGTTTCATCCCTCAAGCCCGCTATACCAGCGGCCCATCGAGTTATTACCATCGGGGCATACACCCAGGGGTGTCCTCCGCATCACACCCTTCGTCTTCGCATCCTGGTACAAGAACCAGATTTGCGCTCAACGAACGCACTAGGTACAAGAACCTAGTGTATCTCTCCGCTGCCTGTTAGAAACAACGAGTCCCCTTCACACAAACTTATCCGTCGTAACCAAAGCTAGGGAAGACCACAACATTTTTGGCGCAGCCGGTAGGATCAAGGAAGCCAGGTCAGAGACTTTAAGAGCTTGAAAAACCTTGATTCTGCAATCAGGGAACCTCGCACGGTTCAAAATTTCCTGCAGGTCAACGACGGAATAATTACACACCGTGCACAGCGAAATAAACAACTTCGACAAATATAATTGAACAAGAGTAAAACATAATTCGGCGCTTCAATCTGTTTTTCTCAAAACAGAACAAACTAAACCCATTCAGGCGAAGATCTCAACACTAGTGAATGTCCAAGGAAACGGCAGGACTCCAACCTCAGGACGAAAAAGACAACAATCAACCGTCAAGTAACGAGGGAATAGTCCTACGAAGTGGTTTAGTATACCACAACACAACTGCGGCAACGAGTTTAGAGAGCTATTTGGCTAAAGTTGTCGAGAAAACCCAGCGGACAGGAAAAATCACTGTACAGCAGTGCGATCATCTAGACAAGCAAATCGAGCAAACTCGTAAATTACGTCAGGAGAAAATAAAAAAATTAAAAGAAGAAACTCTGCTTCTCCGTGAGGCATTGCTTAATCTTGAGAGTGATCCACGCACGCCTAACGCTGAGGGAGACAACTCAGACAAATCCCGGGTGGAACAATATCTGAACCAAAGCCTAAATCAGTCTAAAGAAGACCCCCACGAACGTTCCGCAGCCGAAATAATACTCGACTGGTTAAACGCATCCTTTTCGAGCTCAGATAGATCACACGATTCGAGTTTTACCTCTACCTCCTCCACGTCAACAAATAGCATAGAAATGGCCACACACAATAGCGTAGCAGAATTAGTCACCCGAATGGTACCTATATTTTCAGGTATACCAGGGTCCCACATGAGCCAAGAGCTCCCCATGTTTCTGGGTTGCTGTAAGCAAGCCTTTAATTGCCTCTCAGAGGAGGAACAACCCTTTTTCTATCGCGTATTCCTCACCCGACTCCGGGGGGAAGCATACGGACTCTTCGCGAATGAATTACCCACGACAATCAAAGACATTGAGGAGAAACTCAACCGCGCTTTCCTCCCCCGTGCAAATTATCCGGAACTGATAGCACAGCTAATATCCGCGCATCAGTTACCCTTTGAGGAACTGACCGAATTCATCACACGATTAAGAAAAATGCTCCGGCTTTGTGAAGAAATCACTGACACAAAATATGTAAAAGAAGGGGCAACGGCGGTAAAATCACAAGTAGAAGAGTTCGCGAAAAACGCTCTGAGGGGAGGGGTAAATAATCCTCATGTGTGTCAATTCCTACTAACGGTCTCTGAGGGAACTTTCGACAGCCTGGCGCAAAAGCATTAGACATGGAAAAACTCCAACAAGGAGTTTTCGCCCTACAAAACACACAGTACCGGCAAACAATGCCAGGATACCAATCAACAGGGAACGAATTAAGGCAGCCAGCGAATAATGAAGAAAGATACACAAACCCACGCGGACAAACTTGGGTGCGTAACCCCTTCGCTAAACAGAAAACCGTTCCGCCACGGCAGGATTTCAAATCACACAAACCCGCTGATCGAACTGAAAATGTTTTAGCTAACACTACCTGTAGCTACTGTAATAAACGCGGACATACATATTCAGATTGCATAAAGCGCAAAAATACACCCTTATGTGATAATTGCAAAAGATATGGCCATGACGTGCGAGAATGTAGAAGTAACAGAGCTGCAGCACCTACCCCCGCAACGCGAGGTGCAAGAAATTTAACGAATCAAAACAATCAAAACGATCAAAGTGGAAGCCGCAGAGCTTATAACGTGCGGTTAAATTGCAATTTCTGCGGGCGACAGGGGCATGACTTGTCGACCTGCCAGCACAAGAAAGCTTGGGAGAATCAGAATTCGGGAAACGAAACTCAGTCGGCCCGAAACTCCCAGGATCGACTCTAAATCAAAAAGCAAACGATAAAGGGTCTACCCAGCCGCCTAATAATGGTATCCCCATTGTGGAACTCCCACTTGATATTGGCCTAAACGGCCAAACAAAATTAATAGTGGATACCGGCGCTGAGGTTAGCATAATTAAAGAAAAACACTGCAAATTTTACACAACGGTTTATTATTTCCAAAAAATGTGACATTTTTCAAGTCACGGCTAGATGGCAGTAGTGATCATGTGAAATGATTTCACGTTTTTTGATCCACCAACAAATGGAATAATTTATGGAGATTAAAAATTTCAAAATTCTATTACTCAAAAACCAATTGATATAAATCCATACAATAAAATGTGTTCTATTGAGTAATATTAGAGCATTGTATATTCCGAGTTTTATGAAAAAAGCTTGAACGGTTTCGGAAATATGATTTTTTCAATATTTGGTTCCTCAATTTCCCCCCCTCAAAATACGTCGATCGGACCCACGAGCTGTTAGGACTGTTGTCAGATGTCACTTGATTTTTGAACCAAATTTAATTAATTTATCTCCAGTAGTTTCCGAGAAAAAGCCTGGACGGCGGACGGCGGACGGGGGACGGACGGATTTTTTTTTATTCGTTTTTTGAAATCTACATATCTCAAAACGTAAACTGACAAAATTTCAGGGGGGGTTATAATTTTTTTTTTCGTGTTCGATTACATAGGTTTATTATTGAAAATAATAAACCAAAATCACTGAAAAATACAAAAGCCATTAACCGAAGACACCAAGTTACGCTCGAAACGCCTTTCGGCAAAGGTAGAACATTGGGAACTTGCAGAGGGAAGTTCGTAATCAATAAAAACGAAATACCCTGCAACTTCCAAGTTGCAAAAAATATGACCAATCTCTCTTACGATGGACTCTTAGGAAACGACTTCTTATCAGAATATTGCAATGTTGAAGGACCAAATAAAAAACTCCGATTTCCTCGCACGGAAATCAACCCCAAAGAATTCGCGGTTACACTCAAAAATTCTTCGGAAACCCAGTCAAATACATTCGAGGAAGTGGCAAGGGCACAAGAAAACAGGCATAAGTCCCATAGAGGAGGTAAAGACCTGTAGTGACCCGAAAGCAGTTATCGAAGTGGATGCTGTATGCGATGCTTCCAATGCGACGGAATACAGGCAGCAAAGGGTAATTCTAAAAACACCCGTACGCATACCTGCGCGCACAAGAATGATGATCAAGGTTCCGGTGAAATTGCAGGAAGAAATGCTCTGCATGTCGCAAGAAATAAGCGATGGAGTCTTCCTTGCGAATAGTTTATTACCTTCAAAACAAACGGAGACAATCATCAGCGTCTTAAATGCAAATACTCATTCAGTAGTGCAGACCAGATTACAGTTAAAACTGGCTCCAGCGAAAAACTACACGATAGGATCGTTATCCCTCAGTCAAAACCAAAAGCAAAATTTTGAACGAGCATACCAAGGCAAAATAATAACAAAAACTTCCACGAAAAATATCATCCCCAAAAAGCAACTCATAGATAATGAAAGAAAATCAAAAAACGGTGATTGCGGGTACCTGGGAAAGTCGCCCGAAGAAGAGCGAATGGAAACTCAAACCCCAACACACGAATTAAAGTCAGGGACACAGGCAAAAGGAACCAAAGACAAAGGTATCCAGGCCACCCTACTACACCTCCGAGAGTCACGCAAAGTAGACCGAGAGGCCCAGATTTCTAAAGAACGTCTGGCTAGGTTAGAGGATGAGCTCAACCTAAGCCCAATTCTCGATAAAAATGAAAAGAAGGAAATTTTAGAAATATGTCACGAATACAACGACATATTTCATCTAAAAGGGGACAAGTTATCGCACACAGATGCAATAATGCACGAGATACCAGTGCTTCCCGGCCAAGCGCCAATTAATCAGAAAATGTATCGACTGCCGGAAACTCAGCGAGAAGTTATTAACGAGCAAATAGAAGAAATGCTCGAGAACGACATAATCCAAAGAAGTAAGAGCCCCTGGAACTCTCCATTGCTGGTGGTCCCGAAAAAGGCCGGACCAGACGGCAAGAAAAGGTGGAGAGTAGTAGTAGATTTTCGCAAGGTCAACGATAAGACGGTTGGCGACGCCTACCCACTCCCAAGGATCGAAAACATCCTGGACCAATTGGGACATTCCAGATACTTTACTACCCTTGATCTTGCTAGCGGTTATCATCAAGTACTAGTCGATCCCCAGGATCAACCCAAAACCGCATTTAGCACAAATTACGGGCATTACGAATTCAAGCGAATGCCATTCGGACTCAAGGGAGCGCCTGCCACATTCCAACGCCTCATGAACTACGTACTGACGGGGCTACAAGGATTGGAATGTTTTGTGTACCTAGATGACATCGTCATCTACGGAAAAAATTTGGATGATCATAACTGTAAACTTCGAAAAGTTTTTAACAAATTACGAGAGAATAATTTAAAACTACAACCGGAGAAGTGTCAATTCCTCCGGAAAGAAGTAGTATATTTGGGGCATAAATGCTCGAGTGAGGGGGCACTCCCAGACCCCAGTAAAGTAGCGTGCGTACAGGAATTTCCTGTCCCACGTACGGTAAAACAGACGCAGTCTTTTCTAGGACTAGCAAATTACTATCGGAAATTCATTCCAAATTTCTCCAAATTGGCACGGCCAATAACGAATCTGCTTCGCAAAGATGTGAAATTCACCTGGACTAACAATTGTCAGGAAGCATTTGAAGCGATTAAAAATGCGCTTGTGACACCACCACTTTTAATATACCCAGATTTCAGCAAACCGTTTAACTTGACAACGGATGCTAGCAGCGAGGCGCTAGGAGCGGTGCTATCTCAAGGCACTGTGGGAAGTGATCAACCCATAGCCTACGCCAGCCGAACGCTGAACAAAGCGGAGAGAAACTACTCCACAATAGAAAGGGAGTTGCTTGCCATTGTATGGGCAACTAGAAATTTCAGGTGTTACCTTCAAGGAAGAAAATTTACGGTTTACACCGATCATAAACCCTTGAAAGGCGTGTTTAACGTGAAGGATCCAACTTCACGATTGGTGAGATTCCACCACAAACTTTCCGAATTCGATTACACCATCGAATATAAACCTGGGAAATATAACACCAATGCAGATGCATTGAGTCGAATCCCAGGATCAAGGAGAAGAGGGAAAAACCCTCGTGGTAGAGGCCCAAATACATGACCCCCCCGATAAACAGTCAGTCAAAACACCGCAATCAAACAATCAACCAATGAAAGTAACTGCAGTCACCAGGGCGCAGAAACTAAAAGCGCAACGCGACGAAGAAAACCCAACTAAAACACAAGAACCTAATCCGGAGAAAAGCACTCCCGAAACAAAGGAATTAGCAATTGAATGTCTAATGGAGAAAAAGATCACCCCGGAAGTAATTACAAATCCGGAGGAAATCAAAACCATTCTGAGAGACTATCACGATTCACTTTTCGGTGGACACCAAGGCATTGCTAAAACGTACAAACGCATTAGGCGTAAATACTGGTGGAGGCACATGCTTAGAGATATAAAACGGTATATAAAACGTTGCCCAAAATGCCAAAAGATGAAAGCATCTAGGCCATACAAAATGCCAATGGTAATTACCGACATCGCGGAGAAACCATTCGACAAGGTATACCTAGACATTGTCGGACCCCTCGAGGAAACGGAAAGCGGAAACAAATATATCCTCACGTTCCAGGACAACCTGACAAAGTTCGTGGATTGGTATGCCATCCCGAACGGGGAAGCGGAAACAATAGCGCAAATTTTCTTCGACGAAATCGTCACGCGCTACCGAATTCCCAAAAAGATTGTCACCGACCAAGGAACCAATTTCCTTAGTGATCTATTCAAGCAAATGTGCAAGTTATTGCGGGTAAAGAAACTGCAGACGTCCGCTTATCACCCACAGTCAAACGGGGCACTGGAAAGAGTACACAGACCATTGGTTGAGTACCTGCGTACGATAATTGATGAAAACCCCACAACCTGGGATAAATTTCTGCGAACCGCAGCGTTCGTGCATAATAACAGTGAGCATGAAGGAACCAAGTTAACTCCCATGGATTGCTTATTCGGATTTACGGCAGATATGCCCTCTAATTTAAAACGGGAGACGGAACCTGTGTACAATCATGAGAGCTATTATCACCAACTAAGATATAAGTTGCAGAAATCATACGAAATCGCACGCAAAAATATTCTGATCAGCAAGCACAATTCCAAGATACGATACGATAAGACCGCAAGGCCACTTGCACTCCATGTAGGTGATAAAGTCCTCCTCAAAAGCGAAAACCGAAAAAATAAGTTCGCAGAAATCTGGGAAGGACCGTACCGAGTAACCTCGATTGTATCCCCAGTAAATACGGAAATTCGAATTCGGAATACATTCAAGGTCATTCACAATAACAGGTTAAAACCCTACATAGAGTAGGCCAAGGGCAAAAATAGACCATATGGTTCCCAAGGCCAAGAACTGGCCAGTGAAAAAAAAAAGAAGTTTCAATGTGCATTAAAAACCAAAATAGATAAATAGATATAGGTCACGGAAGTACCTAACAAAAAAAAAAAAACCTAATTACGTTATAAGGAAGTATTCGTAAACACCGAACCTCAAAATACACACCAGCAGCGGCAACTGTGAATGAATCGCGGAAAATGCAACGCCAGCAGTCTACACTAAGTAAAATTCGTAATGCAACTCTGCAACGAAAGAGAGAGGAATACGGCATTTCGAAAATTTCTCTTTTCTTGTCAATATATGTCTTGTACCTATTAAATGAAGATATATTTTCAAAACAAAAAACAAAAAAGAGAAAGGATAGCAAAAAACATCAACACTAACCACCAATAACCAACAATAAAAAAAAAAGGGAAAGAAGACTAAAACAACTGAAGTACACCAACAATCGACAACCAGCAAAACGAAAAAAGCAGGAAGGAAGAGCAAGTCAACCCGCGGAAGAACACCGATTCATCCAGCGTCACCTGAGATGTCCACCTCCCAACGTATGGTGAAAAACAAAAAATAACATAGATAAGAAAAACTAATTGCTAGATGAGATACTAACATTAGGTAAGCAGGGATTCGAATAAAGATAGGAATTATTAAAAAAAAAAAATATAATAAAAAAAAATAAAAAGGGAAATATTTTATAAATAGCGACATAAATAGGTAATTAACCAAGTAGATAAACAAAAGGGAAATATTAATTGTATTATCATATATTAACTAACAGGGAAATAGTTTAGGTAGCGTAAGTACAATGTACTTGACCTTATTGAAAACAAAAAGAAAACCCCAAATCTATATATTAATAGGCAAGCACAAAAATTGTCGTACGCTTTTCTCAGCGTGTGGGCGTCATAGGAGAAATTCACGCATACCGTTAGAAAGGTATTTTCGTGCAGATTTGCAGAATATAAATATTTCTCTTATGCGTTTTCATTAACTCAGGTAAAAATGATATAGAATTATACGTGAATTCTCCCATACATAATGTTTGCAACAACAAAATACACTGCAATTTTAGAGTAGTAAACGTAGATGGATTTACATGGGGTTTTTTAATTAAGAATCAGTGAATGGGGATCTTTCCGATGCGGTAAAAATTTTGTACATTTTTGGGGGTTTTGGGGGTGGGGGTGGTAACAATACCCGTTGTGGTTGTCCAATTTGGGCCGTGTGTGATATCAAATTAAAGCTGCTGATTACTACTATTAAATGGCATATTTTTTTTTCTTCTGTAAGATACTTTACAACACACTTTTTTCATTCGAATCTTATATATAAATAGCCCTAGGGAAAAGTGTTTAGTACCATTTCCTCTTCTATTTATGAACCGATTTTCATAATTTATTTATTTACAAAAGGTGCTTATAAGTTATAAGGAGGAGTGCACGGAAACCGTTTTGTGTTACTTTAACTGTTAAATCAGGTAAAATAACGTAAAGTGTTTGTCACCATATAAAATACTTGTGAAGAAAAGAGAAAAACGAAGAAAAATTCAGGCAATCATTGACGACTGCCTCAATCATTGAGGGCGACACTCCATGTTATTTAGATAATCATCACATTTTCGCTAAAAACTCATATAATGGTACATAATCTATCTGACATATGCATATTAATTCGCATCTACAATCTCTTTCGAACATTTTGGTGTAATTACTTTTTCTCTGCGATAAGTAGTTTATAGAAGATTATTGGAAATTAACTTAAGTGCCTCCATGAAAAAAAATTTACATGAAAAAACTGAACAAATTTATTTCACATAAAAACCCAGATAATGGTTAAACATAGAAAATTGAAATGTTCCCATAAAATATGTAAAAAACTATTCTAAAGGGTTTAAAAGAAGAATCAGTCCCCCAAACCAACCTACACCACCTCCTGCTGAATAAAAATTCGAAAAAGAGACATTTCAACAATATTTTAATAAAACAAGTCTTTTGGAAAAAATATGCCTTTTAATAGTATTCCGCAAGAGCTCTAATTTGATATCACACCAGGGGATGGTTACCACTACCACCTACATAACCCCAGAAAACGTTGAACATTTTTAACTCACCGGAAAAAAACCCAATGTAAATCCATTCAAGTTTACTACCCTAAATTTTTTTCACAAATTATAATCGCCGACAAGAACACGGGAAAAATGTTTTCGTAATATTAATCGTCATGCAAAATGACTATTATCATTAATAAAATTGGCCTTCCTTATTATTTTCATAACGCCACTTGATGCTACAGATATATTGTTCACATTAGCATGTCCATGAGGCGAACTCAAATTTGATACTCATCCAAAAAGCGCCCAACGCGCCTAAAGAAGTTTGCATATCAATTTAATCTTCTCATGCTATCAAATGGGATAGATTTTTTTATTACCATTTTATAATATTTATTAAATTTCTGATTTTTAACAAATATCAAACAAAATGGAATTATATTATAATTGTTGTAAAGAGACCATTTTTATATAGGCAATTTTACCAAAAAATTTGTCCAAATTGCATCATGTTTTAGAATTTGTACAAGTACAAAAACAAAAACACCTAAAAAATAAGACATTGTTAAAATGATGAAAATTTTTCACAAATGAAAAGTATTTTGGAATGAAAGAAATGAATTGCAATCAAAAGTAGTTAATGGGTAATTAATTATTAATATTAATGAATTTTTATGGGACTTGGAAGGTGAAAAAATTTTATTTAAAAATCCAACCTTTTTTTTTTTTTTTTTTTTGCCCACAGGGTAATCCTCCACCACGCCTCCTCGCTTTCCAGCATAACCCCGATCAGGTTTTCCGGGGTTATGCTGCCTAAGAGCTCCTCCAGGGCCCGCCTCTCCGCCATCCATCCACTACATTCGAAAAATGTGTGGGAGGCGGAGTCTGATGGAGAGTCGCAGTAGACACACCGGGCACTTGGAGCCTTGCCTATTTTAAATAGGAAGGCTCGGAAGTACCCGTGGCCCGTCAGCAACTGCGTGAGGTAATAACTTACCTCACCGTGCCGACGATTCAGCCAAGCTTCTACTTGGGGGATGAGCCTGTGCGTCCATCTCCCGCGCGACTCTCCATCCCATCGTTCCTGCCAGACAAGGAGGGATTGGGCTCTAGCTGCTGCCCGAGCCTCCTCCCTGCCCATTTCGGCCCCATTCCTGTGGACGAACTGTTGCTCCCTGGCTTGAAGGTCAATTGGTATGACCCCCGCGACCACCAGCACTGCTGGCTCCGAAACCGTGCGGTAGGAGCACGCGATGCGGAGTGCTGCACGCCGTTGCACTGCCGCCATGCGCTTACGGTATTTTTCAACCGTAAGCGCATCAGCCCAGAGTTCTGCGCCGTATAGCATGACAGACTCGGCAGTACGTAGCAGCAGCCGTCTCTTGCTGGGTCTTGGCCCACCAATGTTGGCCATGACCCTGCTCAACGCCGCCACTATTGCAGCCGTCTTGTCTGCCCTTCTGGCTATATCAGTCCAAAAGGTGAGTCTGCAGTCGAGACTCACCCCCAGGTACCGGACTGCCTCCTTAGTCCGGACTGTCACGTCCCCCACCTGCATCTCCCTTATAAGGGGGATGCGCTTCTTTGTCAGAAGCACGATCTCGGTTTTAGCCCAAGCTAGCTCCAACCCATGGTCGCTCATCCAGGAAGCGACCCGACGCATCACCTGGTTGAGCCTCATTTGCGCTGCCTCAACGTTTCTGGCAGTGATAATTACTGCAAGATCATCCGCATACCCAACCAGGGAACACCCTTCGGGCATTTCCATACGAAGAATCCCGTCATATGTGTAATTCCATATGTCGGGACCAAGTATGGAGCCCTGGGCGGCTCCAGCCGTTAGCACCTTCGTTCTTGGCCCATCCTCTGTGTTGTAGGAGATGGAGCGGTCCTTCAGATAGTCTCCCATGATACGTAGGAGGTATCCTGGGACCCTGAAGTTCCGCTCCAGTGCGTCCAATGCGTCTTGCCACCTGACGGAGTTGAACGCATTCTTGACGTCCAGCGTGACCAGCAGACATACAGACCGGGAATAGTGATTTCCCCGCTCCGTATGTTTTGCCGCAGCGACCACCTCCTGGATAGCACCAATTGTCGACCTCCCTGTCCGAAAGCCATATTGACTCTCAGCCAGGCCTCCAGCGGCCTCGACAGCCGCGTGGAGACGAGGTCGAAGAAGCTTCTCCAGGAGCTTTCCCGCGGTGTCCAGCATGCACAGAGGCCTATACGCTGCTGGATCCCCTGCTGGCCCTCTGCCCTTGCCGATGAGCACAAGCCTTGCGGTCTTCCAGCGGGCAGGAAAGACCCCCACATTAAGACAGGCGTTGTACATCGTCAGCAAAAGCTCTGGACGACACACTGAAACGGCTTTAAGCACCTCTGCTGGAAGTCCGTCGGGACCTGGCGCCCTCCCATTGCGTAAGGAGCGAGAGGCGGCCTCCAGTTCCTCCAGAGTAAATGGAGGAACCTCTCCGATATCGATGACGAACCTCCGTGTTGTGGCTGGGTGATTGGGGAACAGCCCATCAACAATGGGTTGGATGGTGCTCGCGTCCAGAGGAGCAATCGGTGTGAACGCCCTCAGTTTGCGCAGCACCATCCTGTACCCCAGTCCCCAAGGGTCTCTATCGAGATCCTCACCAAGCTGCTTCCAGCATCGGCGCCTGGATGGCCCGGCGGAGAAGTTTCTTCGCCGCCTTGTGCTCTTCAACTCGCTGAGCTGCGTCGGCAATACGGTGACCGGCTCGCTGAGCCAGCCTCCTGAGGCGGAGACAGATCCGCCTCAGTTCCGCGATCTCGTCCGTCCACCAGTATGCAGGACGTCTCTCTTCCCTTTGAGGCCTCCTCGGCACTGCTGCTCGACAGGCCCGGTGAATGATACTCATAGTTGAGTCCACCACAACGTTGGCCCGTTCGAGAGCTGGCGATTCCTCTGGGATCCCCTCAACAGCCATCTGGCCGCGTTCTAGGGCCAGAGACAGGCTCTCGAGATTCATCCTGGAGACATTCCACCGAGGTGAGCTTAGCTGGCGGGCGCTTTGTGCGGGTCTGACATCACGCACGCGGAACGTGATGTACTGATGATCGCTGGCCGTATAGTCCTCGATCACCCCCCAGCCCTGCACACGTACAGCCAAGCCCTCCGTCGCCAGGGAGACGTCTATTACTGACTGCCTCTGACCAGGCCGTCGGAATGTGGGCGTTGAGCCGGTGTTTAGAATCACCAGCCCGATTCTGGACGCCATGTCCATAACCCGTCCACCCCGTGAGTCGGTCCTGGTCTCTCCCCATTCGAGAGCCTTCGCATTAAAGTCTCCGGCCACTATCAGATGGCCATCGATACTCCGGACTGTGTCTTCCAGACCATCAAGTTTGGCCTGGAATTCTCCTATTCCCTCGCTTGGGGTAAAGTAACAGCTGACGTATGTAACGTCGTTTACCCTAACCCAAACGAAGCCATTTCCGGAGCCATAGGCCGAGACGTAGACACGTCTCGGGTCAGGGATCCATACTGCTGCCGTGCCGAGGATGTCTCTATACCAAAATGGTTCATCTCCGTCTCGATACTGTTCGCTGATCAGGACAAGATCAGCTTGCTTCTCGAGACGGATTTGTCCCATCAGGTCATGAGCCGTCCTGCTCCTGTGCATGTTGGCCTGGAGCACTCTCATCGGCGGCCATTAATGCGATCGAGGACCCTGCGGAAGGAAAAAATCCAACCTTAATACCATATAATATAATACTAATAAAAGTTAAGTGGACCATCAATCTCGCAAAGTTCGACACAAAGATTTAGAGGGCTATGAATCTAGCTATAAGTTAGATTGGATGTTGGAGAATTCGATTTAATTTTGGTACTTTTATATCATATTCATATCAAAATAGTTTAACCGACACGGTCGAATTTCGACCCCGGGGCGACCACTAGTCATAATAAATATACATATCCTTTTAACCTCAATTCGAGCATTATTCCTCTCCAAAGAATAATCCTCGTTTTCAAAAGAGGGGAGGAATGTTATGATCAATTCGACCAAATTAAAAGTTAATTGTAAACAAAGAGCAATTAACTCCAAAAGTGCAAGCGCATAATACATACCACCGCAAAAAGCGTAAGCAATGGCTAACGACCTAGGGCAAGAAATGTAAACAAAATTGTACATAGCAATACAAGGTCGAGCCATGACAATTAAATATATGCTTGGGCCAGTTACGATAAGCGCTCGCATAAAAAGAAGAAAACAACACGGTAGCGAGTCACGTTGCTCGAAGTAAAAAAAGAATGCGAGAAGCGCAAGTAACTGGGCCGTCAAGAAAATCGTCATAAACGCAAAATGATGGGAGTCAGCATAAATAACCATATCAATATATCGGGTATGGATTGACCCCATCGCGGTAAACAATAAAAGCAATTTAGCAAATTGCAATTAATAAGTAAAATAAAATTAAACAACCTATTGATGGAACGTGCACTATTGGAAGGTGATTGCCTTTTGCGTTGCAATTAAGCAAGTCAGCGGAATTGCGCAAGCGTAAGCATTCCTTAGGGAATGTATTGCTATTTCAGGGGTTAGGTAAAAAGTACATTGTACCTTACCAATATTAGCAATTAATCAATTATTGAAAAAGAGTAAGGAGAGCTTTGTAAAAATTAAAATGTATAAAAGTAATTGTCACCCTAGAATAATGGTTCAGTATTGTTAAAAAGAGCTAGTGGAAACTCTGCCCGATTGGGGTCTCGAAGTTTGTTAAAAGTCAAGTAGTAGTCAAGAACAAGTTTTGTATCGGCTTAACTAGTGAAATAAATAGCGAATTATTGTGAAGAGTAATACGGCAGTTGTGAATTGAAGTGAGGTAATTTCAACCCTTTACCCTGGAGTTCTGCATTCGTGCTGCTCCAAGCGATCCCCGGAGTTAAAGCGAATCCTCGCTGCTCCAAATCCTCCTCAGGAGTTAAGGCGCTAGACGCTGCTCCGCCCAACCAAAATTATCCACGGCTCGCAGCTCTGCCGCGGCCAGCATTACCTACACCCAAGCCAGCGAACAACGCGGCAGGGTTTCATCCCTCAAGCCCGCTATCCCAGCGGCCCATCGAGTTATTACCATCGGGGCATACACCCAGGGGTGTCCTCCGCATCACACCCTTTGTCTTCGCATCCTGGTACAAGAACCAGATTTGCGCTCAACGAACGCACTAGGTACAAGAACCTAGTGTATCTCTCCGCTGCCTGTTAGAAACAACGAGTCACCTTCACACAAACTTATCCGTCGTAACTAAAGCTAGGGAAGACCACAACAGAAACCAGTGGATATATTAGCACATTTCCAGTGCTTTTTCAGATTTTCCTCGGTACTAGAAGGAAGGACAAAATATGTCGTAGCTAAAGGGGCAATAAAACATTTAAAAAGCATACCATCTTTGACATTGAACAAACCTAATTAATGCGCCACTTTGTACGAACCGCGTGCGCCACATTGGAATTTTTCTGTTATTTTGAAAAATGATCGAAGTTATAAGAAAAATTGAAGATAATCCAAAATCAATTATGATGCTTAAAAGAGGATATCACAGTGAGTTTTTGCATATAAAGTTTTCATAAATGGCTTAAAAATACTAGATGTTGTGAAGGAATGAAAAAAATCTTAAAAAACTTGAAAAAAGGGGAAAGGGACCCCGCACAAATCTTATGAAGTTGTACCCTCGGATAAATTCGCTGAAATTTTGCAAAGAGGTAGCTTTCAATATGCTGATCAAAAGTCCCAATGGGCGCAACCCCCAAAGTCTTTTTTATGATATTTACTGAGACTCTATCATGGCAGCAAGACTTAGATGCGGCATTTGCAATCTGAATAATAATGTGCGTCAAATGCGCCGTTTAGGAGACGACGAGAATAAGCGTGAGATTGCAAGTAAAGTAATAGGCGAAATTGTTTTGATCTACCTCTCCAAAATATTCAACATGACACTAGAATTTGCTTTAACTGCGATCTATCAGTTAATCAAGAAATATATGATCGGGGAAATCCTGCATCTGTTCGCTTAAATGTTGCTGTTCAAGTTGGAAATCGAGGATGTATCATATGCCATGATATTGATAATGCTTCTCAAGAACTATCTTTGGATTGTAGAGTACATATTTATACCCAAAACAATATTTACATACCAGAAGGTGTAAGATGCTATCCCGTACACTTAGATCTAAATAATCGGATCTAAGCTGCTTTAATACCTGGGATACGCTTCATAAATCGGTCCTATGTCATTCCTGGGCAACATCTACAGCACTTTTTAGAACAATTCCGAAATGCACTTCAGAATGCAGATACTCAAAGATGGAATGCTGACATTGATAAGTTGGATGATGAAGAGTATAAGTGTTTTTTCTCATTGGATAAAGCACAGTTTGAAGATCTATATAATTATTGTAATGCAGTAGCTGCAGATAGAGGTTTCAGATACATAAAAAAAAACAGATTTAATGATGTTCTTATGTAAACTAATGTTGTGATCGGTTTTCCACAAGCAAACAAACAAGCAATTAATTATTAATCAACCTAAAACGTAAACATGATCCAGATCCGCAAACGCGACAATGGGTAACGAGCTACCTGAAGAATATTAAACAAACATTGTACATAACTTTACAAGGTCAAACCCACGGAATTAAGTAGAAGCAAAAAGATGGGAGTCAGCATAAATGAGCATATTGAACTCAAGCTACTCCCATCTAAATAAAAAAACAATAGGTAAAGTAAATCAGCACTATCACCAAATTCCGATCGTAATTGCCATTACTATTTTAAAGTTTAATATAAATATAAATGAGTATTGCAATATATAAAATATCGCCAATTATTCTCGTTACTATAAAACTGCAAAACTAGTTCATTTAATGTCAGCCCTGGACGGATATTCTTGGGTTTAAATTCTTTAAGTCGCGGGTTTTTAAATTATTTTATCCTTTTTAAATTACGTTTAACCGTCGTGGGTTTTTTCAAAATTTTTAATTTTGCTTTTTTTACAAGGTTTTATTTAACTTCGTTTTCGGTTTCTCTGTTTCTCTGTATCTCTGTTTCACTGTTCGGAACAAATATTGCAGTTTTTAACCAATTTCTACCACATAAATTTTCATGAATTTTTTTCGATAGCACAGATTTCAGGAAGAGATGTTTTTAAAAAAAAAAATAATATGTTTATTGTCAAAATCATTGCAATTAGAGCATAATTGTTAATCAAGTATTACTGAAATTGCATACGCATTTCAGTCAATTTCAAGGCAAAATTAACATTAGTCAAGAAGAAGACTGCTTACTGCCTGCGCACATTTTTATGTCGCTGAGCTGTCGTGGTTCATTGCCGAAAACAAGTTTCCTGCTTCGAAACATGCACATATTTTCTCCTTGCTCTCAACGAGGGGGAGATTTTTGTGTGCTGGCGAGTTCTGAATTAGGATAAATTTGCGCTTATTTAGTCGATGCACATTTTTGTTATGATTCTTTTTTAGCTGAGGGGAGGGTAATTCTATTCTTCATATTTTTTAAAAGAAATGTTTTCTATTTCTCAAATGAGTAACACCGCAAGAAGTATGGAGTGGGAGCTTTTCTAATATGATTTTATAATCATTTACTAAAGCTGAAAGCACCATTAATTGCATATTATTATATACCTATATATATCTATGTAATATTTGTATTACATATTATATATATTATAGTAATAAATAAATACTATATGAATATATTCAGTTGGATATGTTTTGTGGTAAACACCTGGACAATGTGTGCGCATTGCGCATATAAGTATATATTTATTGATAACACCGTGCTCTCCGCTCACACGTTAAAAGGTAAGGTCCGCCGAAGGAATCAGAAATAAAATTTTACTTAAAAAATTAGATTACAAAATTTTATTTTAAAAAGCACTAAAAACTAAGAAAATAAAAAATTAATAAATTAAAAAAATTAAATAACAATGTTTTATTTTAAAAAGCACTAAAAACTAATAAATAAACTTTCATCATATAGAAAAACGTTTACAGCAGTTCCTTTCGGTAATGCACACTAAAGAATGACTTATGATATTTTAACCGGAGGTTTAAATAAGATTTCATGGGCGCATTTTTATACGCCCATTTATACGACCCGATGTCTGTTGTTAGAATGAAAAGGCTCAAATAGCTAATCATTTGATGGTTTTATGATGAACTACACGCGCAGGACAATTTTTCAAAACGATTCCTGTGTTTTTTATGATGCTGCAATAAAATAACCCGAATTTTGTGTCCTGGAGGATTTTCAAAATTAATAAATATTTAAAATTCCTGTGAAAACGATAATCAAAAAAGGAATCATATTTTCAACACTTCTCAATAACACAAAAACATGTTTGCAAAGAAAAATAGATCATTTCACCAGTCTAGCCTCTTTCTTCACTAGCCTCGTTTGTGCGTTGTCATAAAAATTCAGATAATGAATAGTAAAGGCGGAGCGTAAAGGTCCATAACTTTTGAGTGGACAAAGATAATTGGATGAAACAAAAAGCAGTTGAAAGAAGACAAAATTACTCTTCTTTTAAGGTAATTAAAAAAGAAAAAAAAATAGGGGAAATTTTTGAGATAATTGACCTTGAACACAAAAAATGTAAAATTTCAAGCAAAAAATTCGACTTCAAGTTTTCATATCTCGAGAACTACTTCATGTGAAGTCTTCAAATTCAGCACAATTTAAGAATGATCTGTCTGCTTTAAAATGCGTGTCAGATCGTTATCATATGTTGCTTAGTTTTGAGGATATAAGCAAAAACGTAAAACCCTGCACTTTCAAGAAGAAATGTCCTTTTAAGTCGAATAACTCGAAAACCGTTAGGCGAATTGAAATTTGCCCATACAATTTTTTTCGTTCCTCGAGCTCCCCTATCACATCCTTCAAGGTTGACATCCTTAACTGAAACACCCTGTATATATTTTTTTTTTGGTTAAGTACCTTAACTTTTGTAATGTTTTAAGTGGCTTATTTATAACTCTGCCCATACATACATACATCGACTGCTAAAATTATAACCTTTTGGCTTGGTCGTAGTCGGGTAAAAATACGCACGACCACGGCATTTGAATTGAAGTATAACGTTATTTGATGTGGAACTGCCAGACTTCAATAGAACTTAATAAACAGGAATACTTAACATATCAAAAGGCTAGTCTTACTCAATAAAACGATGATAGCAATCAGCACCGAACTTGTTTCTTACTTTTTAGTTTATTTTATTTATCCCTAGTCGGGTTAAAGATTTTGGAACTTTTTCCTATAATTATATTTTTTCGTAGTCGGGTTAAAGTTTTTTAAACTTTTCTTTTATTTTAAACTTTTCCGTTTTAACTCACTCATAATCAACGCACAGCCCAAACAAATTGACCTGGAACTTTGAAATTTTGCATGGACGTTCCTTTTAGGCTGTAAGTAACCACTAAAAAACGGTTTTTAGAAATTCAACCCATAAGGGGGTAAAAAGGGGTGAAAAAGGTTTTCCCGGAACAACTGGACCGATTTTCATGAAATTTGGAGTAGGTACATCTGCAACTTACCGCATAGCTTATCGCTGAGAAACAGTTTTTGGAATTTCAACCGTAAAGGTGGTTGGGGGGGGGGGGGGGGGGGGGGGGTTATCAAACCAATAGAATCAATGTAATAGATAGATATTACAATCCCTTATCCCGCTTACGCTTACCATGGTGTAGAGAAATTTACTTAGTAAAATAGTTTTTCTGTCGCTTGGTATATTTTAATAATACACTATAATTATGTTATAATTCTGAGTTCAAAAGAATTTTCTTGTCTTTCATTTGACATCTCACTCGATATGATAGCAAAAAATTTTTTTTTCAGCGCCCCCCTTTTTTCGATGTAACATCCGTTATATTGTCATCCGGATGTAACATCCATCCTATTGTCACTTGGACCTTAATTACGAATCGATTGACACCTCATTTATCAAAATCGGCTCAGTAGTTTAGACGCTACGATGGAACATACGTACATACATACATACATAGACTGCTATATTCATAACCGTTCTTTTTGGCTTTGCCGCAGTAGGGTAAAAAGGAAGCGCTATAAATGTGTAAGCCTTTTTCTTTCTCGCTCTAGCACATATTGAATTAATGCCTTATGTGTCACTCCATAGCGCCTTAGACCTAGTAGCGTGGAAACAAAATATTTCCACAATGAATAATATATTATATTAACCCCCTAAGTTTATCCAAAAAATTTCGCGCCTTCGTGAAATGCTTCACTATTATGCGTCTCATAATCAGCCGAAGGGGTGCATCTGCATATAGTTAGATAAAATTTAATATTTTGTATATGTTTCGTTTCAATGATAAGTAAAAGCAATCACTAACTGTTCATAATATTTCCAATTGATAATTTTAAATTTAAGTTATAGGTAAAATTATATTAGAAGTGTGTGTATGTGCATCATCAGTACCCCAAGTTTTTATTTTAAACTAGATGTAACCAAAATACTGCGGTATAAGTAGAAAGTTTATTTATTAGTTTTTAGTGCTTTTTAAAATAAAACATTGTTATTTAATTTTTTTAATTTATTAATTTTTCATAGGTTAGTGTCAATTTAGCAATAAGTCATTAAAAATTAATTGGAGTAGGGATAAGTGTTTACCAAATAAAATGTATAAAAATAATGTGTAATTAGTATTAAGAGATTCAGTTTGATTAAATTTTGTTAAGCAGTATAGTCACGCCCGAGGTCACGCCGCGCCGGTTTTAATTAAAATTTCCTTACAAAGTTTTCAGGTTCACCGCATCGGTATTACTGGTAAACACCAAACTCCTAATCCACCATTCCCGGCAAGCAGCTCAGCTTCGGCGCGGCCTCTTTCCCCCCAACCAAACGGCTCGCTGCTTGCCACGGCCCCTCAATAAACAATTCCCCGGCTTGCGGCTCTGCTCGCAGCCAACTTAACCCGATCCCAGGACTTTGGTTAACCAAGCCTGGCCCCAATCCAGAAAATCCGCGAACCCAGCGGTCCACTGATGTTAAATTAGGTAAAACCCCAGTCTCCACCATAGATGGTAGCAAAAACGATGCCCCTGACTTAAAATAGCGCTGCCAAAACCCGCTCGAGCTGCTAAAACCCCGTACCTTGCATAACACTAATTGTAAGACAAGGTTTATCGGATATGAGTCATTTTTAATTATTCAACGAGGCAATCCGTAAGCATGGCAGTAAGTACTGTTAGACAATCACTTGCAACGAGGTTTGTAAATGAAAATATAAAAGTGGCATGTATTAATAAAGAAGTCTACATTGCAAGGCATGTGTCTGATTTTGCCAATGAACTGTATAATGAGAACCCTGATGAGCGGGTAGTAATAGTTTTGTGTGATGCTACTTATGCATACGTGGATAAATGCAGTCATTACTCATTTTCAAGTTCTAAGACAATCATACTCAATGCATAAAGGCAGGCACTTACTAAAATCCACCTTTCTTGTTGCTCCAAACGGATATATTCTTTTTCAGATTCACAAAATAATGATGCCGCGATTCTTACTGCAGAATTTGAGGGGGCCGCAAATATTTTAAGAGATTGGTTTCGAAATGAAGATATCATTTTAGTAGATAGTGGTTATACAGACTGTATTCCTCTTCTTAATCACCTGGAAATCACATATAAAATGCCTGCTTTATTTGAAAGAGGTCAACGGCAATTATTAACGGAAGATGCAAATTATATTGTGACTAAAATGAGGTGGGTCGTTGAAGCGACGAACGGTCATTTTCGATCAATCTACAAAATGCTCGATCATGTCTTCAATATCCAAAATGCACGTCACATTGGTGATTATTATCGCATAGTTGGGGCACTAATTAATAGATTCTTTCCACTGATTAATATGCAAAATGCAACAGTTGAAGTAGCTAGAAATATGCCACGGAGAAGAAATAATATAAACGTTGTCCAAGCTCGCGTTGAAGTTGACAATTTGAGATTGAGACGTGGTGAATGGGAGAGGCTAGACAATCATTTACCAGACTTTCCTATTCTAGACATAAATTATTTACGCGACTTAACCATTGGAGTTTAGCAAGTAAATCTTGCACCAGGATACATACAAGATAAGTTGTCAAGGGATGATGATGAAGAATTACAGTTTGACACTTTAAGAAATGAAGCGAATTTAGTACGATTTCTAATTTTTTCTTGATTCAGAAATCGAACTGTTCATCAAGTTTTCATTTCGTATGTTAGTATAAATGATCCGGAATTCGAAGACGCTCAAGAAGTTATACCTGTATATTATTGTATTTGCCAAAGTGATCATTTTTTGAATTTTTCAATCGTTTTTTTTTAAAGTAAAATCGCCAGAACTATTGCTAAAAAGTATCAGGAACTATAGAACTCATGTGCATGCGAAGAGAACTCACCTTTATTTTTGATCTAGTGGAAAATGATCTGCTACGTGAAATTGGCAGATCATTTTTTGAATTTTTCAATCGTTTTTTTTAAAGTATATTTATAATATATATTATATAATATATAAATATTTAGTGACAGTAATTTTGAAGATATTGAAAACAAATTTTATTATGTTATTTGTATTTGTAGGTTAAATAGCTCGGTTAACTTCATTAACGAGCAATATCGTCAACACTCAACAGGGGAGGGGGGTGATATGATAATATGGTAGGATAATCATTATGATAATAATTATGATAATAATTACACCTTATTATACCTCGTTGATTTTGACCCATTGAAACTTGTAGCACATGAATAATATATGTATTTTAAGAATTAGTAATAATTAATTTAGCTCTTGAGGAATGTTCTCCAGGGCATTTTAGTTATTCTGCTAGCCACAAACAATGTTTTCTTATGAGAACAAGAAAGAAAAAGTTCAATATATATTTTCGGTGATCGTTACATTTATCAGACTTTTCAAACCATGTGCGGAACGATTCTGTTTCAGTTGTTACTTGAACACATAAATTAGCTGGATTTTTTTTAATATTTTTCAAATGAGCGCTTTTTCAAAATGCTTTGAAAAACTTCCGAATACAGCTTGAAAAGTTGAAATAAGATTATTATCAAGATATCCATAATTTTTATTAAAGATGAATATTTCACTTCTATTGATATCCAATAATTCATCTTTCAGTAAGTCTCTGCAGTCTTCACAACTGAATTTTTGTAAAAATTTGAACATTACGTATCCGCAAAAATATCTTAAACAGTTTTCGCAAACTGTTTCTTGAGAACTAGCGATAGATGATTATCGAAATATTTTTGAGTATATCTGCATTTGTCGTCACGGTTTTAATATAAAATATCGGTCAAGTGGCATTAAGAAAATATTAAGAAAGGCCGATTAATTATAATAGTCATGTTGCATGACTATTATTAAGAAAACACTTTTCCTCACGTTTTTGTTGGCGATTTAAATTTTGGGCAGAGTTTTAGGGTAGTAAACTTAGATGGATTTAATAATTTACTTTTGGGGTTTTTAAATTTAGAATGACTGATTAGGGATCTTTCCGGTGGGCTAAAAGACGTTCATTTGAATTTCATTTTTGGTGGTTCTGTGGGTGGGGGTGGTAACGAAACCATCTCATTTGGGGTAGTCCAATTTGAGGCGAGTGTGATATCAAATTAAATCTCTTGGTAAGTACTATTAAAATAAGGCATAATTTTCTTTCTGTAAGAAACTTTACAAGAGACTTCATTCATAATTCGCAGTGAGCTGCGTCGATTTATCTGCGTTTGAGTGAAAATATTGAATTCTTTCCATGAAAGATGTAAAACACTATGTTAAAGCATAATTAAAAAAAATTCAGCCCCCACCCATCGTATCACCCTGCTCCTCCTTTGTACCACAAGTTCGAAAAGCACGCGTTTTAACGATAAAATATCTTTTTTAAAATTTCTAACAGAAGAAAAAAATATGCCATTTAATAGTGCATAATCAACAAAATCTTTAAGTTGATATCACACACGGCTCAAATTGGACAACCCCAAGAGGGGTAGTTGACGCACCTCAATCCAGGACCCCTGAAAACGGACGAAAACGAAAATTTACGATTAGTGATACATAGCAGTTATTTATACATATGTATTCCATCGTCCCGTGACGGCAAACCAAAGGTGCCCCCTTCAGCAATCACGCCTCAGGTTCGCCAAAAGAAGTACTCAACCTCAGAGTAAAGGCCGAAACACATTGAGAATGCCGATGCCGGCAGTCTGCGGCATCGCGCTTCCAACACACACTATGTTATGAAGTAGCACACATTCAAGCTTCGCCGAGGCGGCAGTCTGCCGGCATTGTCGGAAAATTCCGACGTGCTGGATTTCTCCAGGCATCGAGGCGGCCTCCTGTCACTTTTGTTTACATTTTGAATCGGTTATTTTTGTACCGTTTGGTTTTGTACTTGCATCATATCACTTCTCAGGTAAGAAAAGTGATTATATAATATATTTAGTTATTTCTGTTCACAACATGTCTCTTTAAGGAAAACATGGATATATTCTCATTGCAGCAACAAATTCTTCATGATCCCTCTCCTTCATTATTCTGAATTCTTGGACTGAAAATACATGAATGTCACGGGTAGTCCATAGCTCACGTACCCACAATCTTTTTCGCGTCGCTAAACTAAAATTTATTAATTGCAACAGCAAACTAAATGCAGTTGCAGCATTTTCTACTTAACTCTCAGTTACATCCATGTCCATTTTAACACAATTACTGATTTGCAGCTCACGAAGCCGCTGCCAGCTGCCAGATGCTTTAATGTGTTCACGAAGCCACTGCCGCTGCCACTGCTAGCAGACTGCCGGCATCGGCATTCTCAATGTGTTTCGGCCTTAAGGAGTAATCAGGAGAAGGCATTCCGTATAAAAATCGTGTACGTGAATGAAGCACTTTTGCTTGTATAACGAGCTGTCAAATGATCATATGGTCAAGACAGTTTACTTTGTGAACTTGTGATGAAGTTGCTTTTTATCAAATTTTTTTAAAGGAAAGTGAAAGGTTTTGTGAAAAAGTGTTAATTGTTATGTATAAAATTATGTAATTCTCAATTTTAAAAATTTTGTTTACATGAATAATTTCTGTATAACGAGCTGTCAAATGGTTGCCATTGGTAGTGCCTCCCCTGGTGACTACGACATGTGCAACGAGACACATCCACATATAAAGAAATGCTTCACTTTTTCTGGCTCATGCCTTCTCCTGATTACTCCTTACTCTGAGTACTCAACGTTAAAAAAATTAACGAGCAACACCGTAGAAGCACCATCCACCATAGTCTTTACAGCACCTTTCAGAGATGAACATGTCCTCATTGCTCGCATTCCTACGATTCCAACAGATATCCCATTTCAATTTAAAATCTCTATATCTGCACAGAAAATGGAACAATGAAAAATATTGTATGACCACAGGCTTCGTGAAATTATCTTTTATTTAACCCGACTGAGCCTCCGATTAAGCTGCCGAGCTTCGGACACAACTAGGGTCCAAATGTACTGTAGCCTATGTGCGAAAGAACGATTTTTTTCGAACGGAAATTAAGGTAAATATCGAGGACAAGGGGGACAACGCGGAACGGAGATTGCATTTTTGGACCCTACCCATCTTGAAACATACAAAAAAAATTTTGAAGGGGTGTTAAAAAACATTGTTCCGAACCATGTATTATTCAGAGAATCATAAGCCAAAAGACAGAACACACTCGCTGACTGATCAATGTTTCTCAAATTCTCATTGTAAGAAGATTTAATATTCAAGAACTCATACTTGGTACAGAGGTTCCCTACAGGTATTACATGAGCACTTACGGTTTTCGGAAATTCGCCTTCTGAGCCCTACAACTCACCTAAGGACAAATCATTAAAAACCCATTGCATTAAAAACATTACAGTACAGTTCACTATTTCCTGGGCAATAGCGAAGCATTGCCGGGCTTGCTAGTATATATATATAATATATAAACTTGTGAAAAGGGGCTGGTTTCATACTCAGGGAGGCATGAAACGAAAAACTATGAAAGAATTTTCCATAAGTCATAATTTGGTACCGATCTCAATAGGTAGATTTTTCTTCGAAATCTACTTGAAAATTGTTATTTAGGTGAGCACTCGCATTTGTTTAGTTAAGACACGGTGCATAGGGGAGAAAAGAGCAGCCGGCCAGCCGCAATCATTAAAGGACAATGATCATATTAGTATGGGCACTGTCACCACCCACCAACAGAAATGAAACATGTCTCAATTGATAGATATTTGCAACATGATGATTTTTGTTGTGTTGCCCATTGTCCTTTCGGTTCAATTACGAAAGCACATTGTTATTCATAAAAAAGGAAATAAATCCAAGATAATTTAACAAGTTAGGAAAAATTTTGTTCGTTATTGTGAAAGGTAGTCCTCAATAAAAACATGTCGAACCCAAATAATCTAATTAGACCTCCAGTGCTTAACTCTTCGGGTTCGAATTCTAATCCTCAAGCCCAACCAGGGGCACAAACGCCACAAAGTAATGCCGACGCCCTCACGAGGGATAATTTGGAGGCAATAATAAGGGGATTGGTGGATCAGGCCAATCGGGGCGAGTGTAGGAATATTGTGCATTCCATAATTAACCCAAATTCTGACCAGTTCAGCGGAACTGACCAACCAATCTTGCCACAATACCAGAAAAACCTAGACGAGCTAGACAAAATTCCGGATGTAGTAAGATGCCTGAAGGACTTCTCGGGACTTCCAGGAGAATTTAACTCGTGGAAGAAAAGTGTTGACAGAATTTTAAAGTTGTAAGATAGCATTAAGGGCACTCCAAAGTATTTCGGCATTCTTAGCGTTATACACAACAAAATTATCGGACAAGCAGATGTGGTATTGGAATCTTACAACACGCCGCTAGACTGGAAATGCATAGCGCGTTGTCTAGCTATGCATTACGCAGATAGACGCGATTTGTCCACTTTCGAGTACCAAATGACCTTCCTTAGTGCAAGGTTCTCAATCTATCCAGGAATTTTACCATGCAGTTTACTCACATTTGTCACTAATTTTGAATAAAATAGGATGCATGGATATCACTAACGAGTCTCTAACTCTATTGACACAAACATATAGAGACAAAGCTCTAGATACTTTCATCAGAGGTCTCAAAGGTGATTTGTCAAGACTTCTTGGCATACGCGAACCATCTGATTTGCCTACACCTTTGTCTCAAACTAGAAAACCAGAATTACAGGACACAGTACGCGAATACCCATCAAAAACCAACGCGCGCAGGTCAAAATTACGGCTTACCTTAACTTCCACTCCGTATATACGGAATGAATAATAATAGGCAAAACAAATCTCCCTTTTATCCGCAACTGGCATACTTGCCTCAACCTCAATCAACCACCAACCCTCAAATATTCAGGAACCAAAATTCCTATTGGCAACCGCCATCCAACCCAAACGGCTATCGCACCCAAAATCAAGCTAATCCTTTCCAACCACCCCGACCAAACGCACCCAAACCACAACCACCACCAGAACCAATAGACATTGACCAGACCATTCATACAAGAAATATAAATTATATGAATCGACTGGCTGAAAATCCGCGCTAAGGAAAAAGACTTCCATCAGGACTACAATTATTTGATTCTGCAAATAAAATGCAACGAAATTTTCATATAGATCCTGAGGCTGCTCTCGATAACTACGAGGAAATACAAAATTCCGAAGATGATAAATATGAACAATCCTTCGCGGAATATGTCGCAGACTATGGAGATACTGGAGATGCAGAGCAAAACCCCACCGATCTTACCGATATACATTTTTTAGATTAAATTGCTCTTCGTTGCCCTACTTCGAGTGCAAGACGAAGAGCGGCCAAATTGTCAAAATACTAATCGACACCGGTTCAAATAAAAACTATATTCAAGCCAACCTTGTTCAGAATCCTAAGTCCAATACGCAATCGTTTTACGCAAACTCCATCGGAGGGAATATCGAAGTCACTCACCACACAACAGTTAATTTATTTGGACTCAAAGACACAGAAATAAAATTCTTTTTACTGCCCTCTCTAAAATCATTCCACGGTATCTTAGGAAATGATAGCTTAAAAGAGCTGTCTGCGATCATTCATACAAAGGATAACTATATGCTTATAAAAAACAAAGTCAAAATTCGTATTAAACAACAGGCCTACACGGCGGTGCATAAAATAGATATCAGAACAAACCATATGAACACGAAGCACAAAATCGAAATTAATGAATTGGTCCAACAATTTCCAAGACCAGACCTTCGCGTTCCCCTTACAACTCACCTGTATGGATCGTGCCCAAAAAGATCGATGCATCAGGCGAAAGGAAATACAGGATGGTTGTGGGCTACCGCAAACTGAACACGATCACAATCCCTGACAAATATCCAATACCAGAGATAAACGAAGTCCTGTCCCAATTAGGGGAAAGTAAATGGTTCTCGGTCATCGACGTCAAGAGCGGTTTCCATCAAATCCCACTCGAGGAAGCGGATATTGAGAAAACAGCTTTTTCCGTAAACAACGGAAAATACGAATTTACCAGACTACCATTCGGTCTAAAAAATACGCCATCTATATTTCAGCGGACCCTCGACGACATACTGCGGGAACATATTGGCAAAATTTGCTACGTATACATAGATGATATTGTAATTGTTAATACAGCCTAATTTAAATTATATTTATATTGCCTTCTTTTGATTTATTTTTGAGTTGCTATTAATTTTGTTATTTTAAGTACCTTATCATTTCAATTATTTTGAATTATTTCTTTGTTCTCTGAATCACATGAGATAGGCATAGACGCAAACGAGAATGCGAGAACCTTCTCGAAGGTTACTGTAAAATTTGCATTGTTCGTGATTGCAGTTTTTGGGACAAAGTAGAAGTCAGTTGGCTATAGATCTTGGAGTGCAATGTTCCTTCTCGTTTTCGAATTCTCGTTTTCGAATTCTCGTTTTCGGCCTCCAAGAATTTGTCGTTGTCGTTAAAATGAATCGATTTTCGTTTTTCTCGAATAATATTGTGAATTTAATAAAAATAAAGTTTATTTGGTCGCAAAAAACTCTTTGCATTTAACAGTAATCTTCAGCAAAGACGAAGAATCGCATTTCCAAAACCTTAAAAAGGTGTTTCAAACGTTACAAAAGGCCAACATGAAAGTTCAGCTCGACAAGTGCGAGTTCCGAAATTTTCACTGACCATCAGCCACTGACTTAGGTACGCCTTGAGCCACAAAAATAATAACAACAAAATGAAAACGAAACGAAACGAAAAACGAAATAAGCTATCGATTCGAAATCCCATTCCCCACCTACCATAGACACCTTATTATTTAGCCAGAGTATCCTACGGAAGACTTAATATCAATATTCAAAAATTATCTTAACCCAAGCGTTATTAACGGCTTATACACGTCAGAAGCGATAATGGGAAAAATTCAACAAATCTACCCCGAACATTTCAGAAATTTTAAAATCAGTTTCATGCAGACTCAAGTCGAAGACCTGAAGAACATAGAATGACAAGATGCGGAAATATTAAAAACCCACAAACGAGCGCACCGTAATGCTCGGGAAAATAAGATTGAATTATTAGAAAAGTTCTACTTTCCAAAAATGAATTCCAGAATGAACGACATAGTCAAACAATGCGTAGTATGTAAAGAGCAAAAATACGATAGACATCCCAACAAACCCATACTCAAAGAAACACCGATTCCTCAATATCCTGGCGAAATCCTGCATATCGATATTTATTTCATAGTGATAAATTTAGTTCTAACCGCAATCGATAAATTTTCCAAATATGCTCAAGTAAGAATACTGAAATCTAAAGCCTGGTCCAGACGCTCAGTTTTGAACAACGATTTGTCTGCGCAGCTTTATGACCGAATGAAATCGTTGCGATTTTTAGAGCGTCCACACGGCAACAACATATCTGCGTATTTCGCTCTGTTTTGTGTGATCTGTGTTCAAAGTTCATGGAAATCCGCACAGATTCACGGATATCTATGCTCTTTAGCTCAGATATCGTTGCAACTGCGCAGACTTCAAATCGTCGCAGATTTCCAGTCCACACGCAACGAGTTGTCTGCAACGATCTGATCTGCGCAGACAAGTCGTTGTTCAAAACTGAGCGTCTGGACCGGGCTTTAAACCCCCACTTCGCGAACTTCTCTTTTCCTTTGGTGTCCCCAAAACAGTAGTATTCGATGGCGAAAAAGCCTTGTACGCAACATCAATAGGTTTCATGGTAGAAGACCAGCTCGGTATTCAAATTTTCAAGACTCCTCCTTATACTAGTGAGGTCAACGGTCAGATTGAGAGATTTCACTCTACCCTTACAGAAATTCTTCGCTGTCTCAAAGCAGACGGCATTCAAAGAAGTTTTCCAGAACTTCTCGACACAGCCGTCTACGAGTACAACTTCTCGATACACTCCACCACTGGGAAAAGACCACTCGAAGTGTTCTTCGGCAGAAATGTCAGCGTCAATCCCGAAAATTTCGACAAAGCTAGACAAGAAAATATTACGAGGCTTAGAGAAAAACAGAAAATTGATTTGGACAACCATAACAAATCTCGGCAACCAATTAAAGACTACGTCCCCGGTGAAACTATTTATGTCAAATTAAACAAAAGAGTAGGTTCAAAGTTATCACCAAGATTCAGGAAAGAAATCGTAAAAGAAAACAAATCTAAAACTGTTATTACAGAGTCAAGCAAAGTTGTCCATAAAAGTAAAATTAAAAGTTAGTATTTCCTTTACAGACTACTTGTAGCCTCCTGCTATACAGAGGTACAAATCCTAGACTACTCGAACTCGAAGATAATTGTTCTGAATACGGGAACTGCCAAACTACAAATCGGCAAATTGAAATTAATTCACGTCATTGATCTAGAAGCTTACGGAAACACGCTAAACGATTTGGTAACTAAAACAAAAAACGAAGTTGATAAAGATCATCCCATGTACCCATTTCTCATCCACGAAACTAACCAAATCATGTCCTTACTTAACCGTCTAAAACCTAAACCAAGGGCAAAGAGGTCGTTAGATTTCTTGGGCAGCGCATGGAAATGGCTCGCTGGAAGCCCGGACCATGAGGATTTTTTAATTCTAAAAGCAAAAATTAACGACGTATTGGAGAATAATAACAAGCAAGTAGTAATTAACAAATTCGTGATAGACAGAATAAACGACATCGGTAACATAACGAACGAAATCATAAATTCATACAAGAATAATGAAGAGATAAAAAATAGTATTGTAGCGAACATAAAATATAAACTAGATTTAATAAAAGAGGAAATAATTAATGTCGCTTATGCTTTACACTGGGCAAAAGCAGATATTGTAAATTCCTTTATTTTATCAAATAGCGAATTAAGTATTGTTAAGGAACTTTTCGAAAAAAATAATGTACCATATCTTAATCTAGAAGAAGCCATTGACTTTGCACAAATCAAAATCGGCTCCAGTAATTCAACACTATTATATATTGTAAGTATACCGAACACAAGATCTGAAATATGTAAAACATTGGTAATAAAGCCTGTAAAAAAGGGTAATTTTATAGTCAAAACTCCTTTTGGAAATATATTGAAGTGTGAAGAAAAATTATATGGTATAAGAGAAAAATGTACCTCTAATAATAAAATATCCATTTGTAATAGAAAACAAATTATAGATATAAGCCAATCTAGTTGTATTCCACAGTTGCTCACGAGTAGACCTTCAAACTGCACCGAGATAGATAATAGGCAGAAGAAATCTTTCCTGGAACACTACTACTCAATCAGTTCAATGGAACAATCTTCATTGATGGTGAAGCTACAGAATTAACGGGAACATTTATCATCCAGTACCATAATTCAACATTACTAGTAAATAAACAACTATACTTATCCCAGGAGGTATCCAGTAGTAAGCCACTTCCCCCTATCGTTCAACCCAATTCTACATTCAGAGAGGTCGAAGAAATTTTAACTCTACAGGCCATGAAAGAGTTGCACCTGGAAAACGCCGAACACATAAAACTAATTAGAACAGAAAGTCGAACAAGCAATGTCACCAATTTCGGCTTAATTATAGCGATCATCCTTTTTCTAGCGGCAACATCAATATTCAAAGTGGTTAGACTATGTAAACCTAGTTCTCCAGGCAAGGCCCCTACAATAGAAGCGGTCACCATTATCCCTACGGCGGATCCTCCCGCTTGGAACCAAGGATCAACAACATCCTTAGCGGAGACTACAAGGATCAACCAAATTCCATACTTCTGAGGATGAGGACATCCCCATTTAAGGAGGGAGAAGTTAAGGTAAAAAATATTCATGCTTCGTTCCCAAGACCCAACATTCCCACGACGACGGTAGCAAAACCTTGCATTTCACCTGTGCTCATCTAATTTCACCTGAGATCACCTATCAACATAACCCGACAGTGATAACGCTGATCTGGACAACGTGATTTACCTGGCGAACACCCAGCAACGTGAGCAACGTAGGTGTAAAGAATAATTAAGTTAGTTCTAGAGTTCAGTTAAGCTTTGATTATATTAAAATGTTCAGTTCGGAAAATAAAGTTTGTTTTTTTAACTGCCCAAATAATTAAAAATTTAACTTGTAGGCTTAGTGGTATAACATACAGGGTGTCCCACGTAACCTGTACCAGCGAAGGTCTGTGGTCAGGGGACACCAAAGCCCATCGATTGGACCCCCATGTATGTTCTACGATTCTTGCTAGTTTTCGAGTTGACTAATTTGAAGACATTTTTGGTCGTAGTGCCTTCAATATTTGAGATAAAGTTCCGATTTATTTTTTTCAATTTAGCCTAATATTAGGCCTATCAAACAAAAAAAGATTTGTATCCATACTCCGTAGGGTTGTGGCATAAGAAATTTTTAAATTAAATAAGATTCAAAATACTAAAATTTACCAAAATCTTTGAGGCCGATTTAAAAAAAAAAGTCACAAAAAAGTACACTGATTCACCTTTCCTTTGCTTGGAGTGTTTCAATACGATACAACGGAAATAACATGCGCGTATAATCTTTATTGTTACATGTTAAATAATAAATATGTATATAAATAAAACTATTTTCGTATGTTCTATATTGCACAAATTTCTTCACACCATTTTAGTAACGATAATAATCCAAAAAAATAAAAAAAATAAAAAAATTACTGGAATTATTTATTTATATAAATTTTGGCTTCGCCGGTCACTGGTGACATGGCGGTAAGAACAAACTCAGTGCCGGTCATCATCGGTGACCCCAATTAGTCCATGGGCCAGCTAGCCAAATTTAAGAAAATGGTATAATTTGGGGGTACCAACTTTCCTCTTCACAGTAGTTAGATAGGTTTATTAGGATGTCAAAAAACTATGATTGCCATCTCAAAATGGTAGCTATTAAAAATGGCGGCCAATCCAAGATGGTGGATATCGAGTTCTAAAAATCAACTATATATCGAGAAGTATTTGTCCGATTTCATTACTTTTTTTCTTAAACTAAAGCTCTTTTTTGTGCTTTAATTGTTCTTATATAATATTGTTTCCGTAAAGTCAACCGTTAATTAAATCAAAGAAATATTGAAAATTTTCTCATTTTTTTATTAAAAATTTTTTTTCACAGAATATCCTGTACATTAGAAAAAAAAGCTTCAAATGAAAGATGTAGTGTAATAAATTACCTTTAATTTGATGTATAACATGTATGGGTCTGATGGCTGCAAACACATACAAAACAAGAATTTGAGTTTATTTCATAGTCCAGTCGATATAATTGCAAATTGGGGAGTTAGCTGGAAAGTATTCCGAAGTTAATAAAATTTTGACACGTCATGTGGGGGTACTCTGGGGTATAGAATCTGAGTTTTCCACCTCGCCGCCCCTGTGCTAGCTTGTGGGGGGGGGGGGGGGGGGGGGGGGGGGTGGCAAAAAACCTCGAAATTTTCGGACTTTTTTTCGCTTTTCGCTAATAGCTCCTAAACTAAGCGTTTTTTGTGCACTATATATTTTAGAAAGTTGTAGAGCACTAAATTTGCTTCAAACTTCACTATTCACACTTATTTTTTTACCCTGTATTACTCGAGATACACTGCGTCAAAGTTGAAGAAAAATTCTCAAAATGTAAAAAATAACAGGGGTTTTGGCCCCATAATTTTTTATTTTCATCATTTCCAGGTGAAGTATGTTAGTTACTCATCAATATCCACTACGATGAACACCTTCGACCCCCCCCCCACCCCCCCCCCCCCCCCACCCTTTACCCATTCAGGACACCTTATTCAAGGTAGGAGACATGCATTAAAAGCCCTCTCTCACTGTTGTATTCTCTAAATTTGACTTCACACTCTAGGGGTGTGGGGTTGCATTATTGGGGGATTACATAATTGTAGGGGGTTACATGATTGTGTGTGTGTGAGTGTGTGAGGCATGATTGTGGGGGTTCAATGATTGGGTTACATGATTGTGAGGGGTTACATGGTAAGATGATTGGTGGGGGGGGGAGTCCGCTGACCAAGAGCCTAATGTTATCATTTGCAGTTTGTTCCCTATTTACCACCTGGTCATCACTCTATGACTTTGTTTAAATATTCACCTTGATCTGAAACTTCAATAAAATTAATATAAAGCTGGTAGTTGAACATTAAACATGCTTTATGCTCACAATTTTTATTTACAAATTAATTAATAAAGTCATTTCAATGCTTTGACCGTTTTGGACATTTTGGTATGTTGGTGTCGTTGTCTTCGTTTTTGTCGTAGCTTGTCGTATAGATTAATCACTCACTTAAATTCATGTACTTTGAAATAACACAATGATGAAAGGAATAGGAAATCGTACTATATAGAAAGTAGATAATTAAAAATGGTAAAACGTACTACTACTTATATCATGGCAGACATGTTGTGAACGTGCATAAAATACTAACCTCGTTTGGTCATCCTACAATCTCCATCCCCAAGTAGAAGGCAACTCAACTTTTGACTCTGCTTCACTTCCCATCCACATCTGGACTTGAATTGCATCTGGATGTAGCACAGGAGGCTGTAGCTGCAAAAATACTCCGGTACTCTACTATATGTAAGCACTGCGTTGGCACCGCTTGTACAAACTCACTAAAGCCGAACATTAATTACACGGACACGGATACGCACGACAAATGCGAGGAGAATCGGACCAACGTCCTCTACATAACGTTGGCACAGGAAGAGGATGCCATGGCCGACCGCTACGACAATAGCGACGACGACGAGACCAACATACCAATATGTCCAAAACGGTCAAAGCATTGAAATGACTTTATTAATTAACTAGCCGGTGTCTACCCGGTTTCACCGGGGGCGGTGAAAATCCCGTATAGGTCGGGTTTCAATAATAATTGGTTAGTTTTTTCAATAGAGGGTAGTTTTGGGGGGTTGAATTAGGATAAAGAGCTCTCATTGAGCTTTTTTTCTAACCAAAAAGGCGAAATACCAATTTTATTGAATTTTTTTCTTAAAAAATGGCGGATTTTGATAGAAACTGTCATACGCTTTTTTACCCCGTCAGTCATGGTAATTTTTTTTTTACAAAATATATTTTAACATATTTTATTTAAAACACGCGCATAGTGAAAAAAGCAAATAGAGAAACAAAAATCTGAGAACTTAATTTTTGAATTCACGCCCTATAAGTAATCCATCATATATATATAGAACCTAATATTTACAATTCAAACTAAAAGAAGCTAATCTCTGCTAAATCAAAAGATAACACTTATAACTACAGTAGCTCAAAGCTGTGGTAGGGACCTAATTGACTAAGCTATCATTATATCTTTACCGTTTTCCAAAAATATGCAGATATATACCTATGTATAATTTGTAGGTTTATTGTAATGGATAGATAAACAAATAAGTTTTTATAAAATTGGTAATAAATTGGCGCCGACTTCAAAAAGTTGGGTTTTTGTTATATAAGAAATAAAAATTATTTTATACTTTTTAAGTGTAAGTTTTTTTGAAGTCGGTTCAATTTTTTTTTAAAAAGAGTTTTATCTAATGTAGTTTTGTAATAAGTGATTTTATTTTACAATTTGTATATGCAAATTACGTTGCTACAATTTTACTTTCATTGCAACATATAGTTTTTTCTTTTTTAATCAATGAAGGCCTATTTGTGACAACTACTATAATTGTTATTAAATTACATATATGGAAGTTGCGACAGGTGTAGTGTTTTGAAGTTAGCTTTTCTTATTAACAATACCAATTTTTTCCAAACTTACAGCTATTGCGGCGATACTACACTGGTTACGAAAAATATGTATATAATATAATTTAGAGAGCATATTATTAGAAAGAAAACACAAGAAAAACCAGATCGAGAACTTTTATGGTTTGCAAGTTGTAAGCACTTAACCAAAGTACTGCAATTCAGCACTTTCAAGGTTTGGAGCGGGTGGGGGAAAATGCAAAGGGCGCAGGAGGTCGGCAATGTGGTGTTCTACAGTTCCTTATAATATGCGCTAAAAGCTTACAAAAATTCAGCTTTCCCCTAATTAGTTGCGACAAATAAGTTTTATTGACTGGGCTATTATAAGAGATTACTAACTCGGTCTGAAGCCACTATTACAACATTATTTTTTGGTGTTGCAAAAGTTCCCTCAAAACTAAAATATTCTACATCTAGGGTATAAAAAAAGATCAATTCTGTCATATTTCGGGGAAAACGATTTTTGCATTTTTTCTTTACAAATGTTGGTGAAGTGTCAAACTGTGTAGTTTTACATCCGCCTAGTTTTACGTGTATCTCATAACATGTAAAACAAAGAAAAATCTTTTTTTTATGAGTAAATCACGTTTCTTTGCCGGTTTGTAAGGTTATGTTTCATCCTCGAACGACCAAAATTTGTGACGGCACGGATTATGGAGAAATTTACTTGTGCGACCGACGACGATTGTCGCTATAGTTCTGACTTCCGAATAGCGCAATTGAAAATTGTCAATGGTGCAAACAATAATTTCGTTTGTGCGCGGGACCGTCAAAAAAACACAGAATCGCACCACTATTCAACTTTTGTACTAAATAAAATTCTTAGAACAAGCTACGATTAAAATACATTGAATACCAAATTAGAAAAGTATCTGTTCATTTATTTTAAAAGTTGTTCACAAAATAATGTAAAAGTAATCAATCAATCAATGAGTAAAGTTTACTTTAGAGCGACCTGCAACTGTTTTACAACGTCTTTCATATATTTTTCAGGCAACTTTGCTTTGCGCATTTGTTCTAATTTCATTTCTATTACGACACGAATGTTTTTATCCCGATTTTTTTCTTTCTCCAACCATGTCATATATTCATTCTTGGACTGTCGTTCGAGTTCACGACGATCCATTTCTTTCATGTTCATCTGATGAATTATTTCTTCTCGATATTTATGTCTATCTCGTAGACGTTTTTCTTCAACCTCCTTCTCCTGTTCAGCTTCTATTTTAAGTTTTGCTACAATTTTATTAAAGTCAGCTTCATCTCGTGCAATCTGCAATGCTTGCCGTTGTCTCTATAAAGATATCAAATTTTTAAACATCGTTTTTAAAGGAATAGCGTTATTTTGCAACCAGGATTCGTAAAAATTCATTTTGCCAATGGAAAAAAAATTACAGTCCTCTCGGAAATTTTAGGTTCAAACGTTGATATTGAGTATGCATGCTATTCACAATCCTATAACTTGTGGACAAGGAAGTGGAGGATGGTAACAGGGGTTGCAAATGAAGTCCTTGTACGTTTTTAATGTATCCATAAAATTTCGTTTTAATTAATACTAGTGGTCGCCCCGCGGTTGAAAATCGACCGTGTCGGTTAAACTATTTTGATATGAATATGATATAAAAGTACTAAGATTAAATCGAATTTTCCAACATCCCATCTAACTTATAGCTAGATTCATAGCCCTCTTAATCTTTGTGTCGAACTTTGCGAGATTGATGGTCCACTTAACTTTTATTAGTATTCTGTATTATATTATATGGTAGGTATTAATGTTGGATTTTTAAATAAAATTATTGCACCTTCCAAGTCCAATAAAAATTCATTAATATTAATAATTACCCATTAACTACTTTTGCTTGCAATTCATTTATTTCATTCTAAAATACTTTTCATTTTTGAAAAATTTTCATAATTTTTACAATGTCTTATTTTATAGGTGTTTTTTTTTGTATAAAAAATTCTAAAACATGATGCAATTTGGACAAATGTTTTAAACGCTTTAGCATAGTGTTTTACATATTTCATGGGAACATTTCAATTTTCTATGTTTAACCGTTATACGGGTTTTTATGTGAAATAAATTTGTTCAGTTTTTTCATGTAAATTTTTTTTCATGGAGGCACTTGAATTAATTTCCAATAATCTTCTAAACTACTTATCGCAGAGAAAAAGTAATTACACCAAAATGTTCGCAAGAGATCGTAGATGCGAATTAATATGCCTATTTCAGATAGATTATGTACCATTATGAGTTTTTAGCGAAAATGTAATGATTATACCATTGACAGACATGTGGTATTGATACTATCTCATCTCAATACTACATGGATACCACATGTCTGCCACCGAATACTAGGTCCATACCAGCTCACCTAGGTGGTATTAGCGTAGTATTGAAACTAGCTCAATCGACATTCGACGTAGTATTGCGAAAAGCTCGGAAGAATTTACTTGCGTCAGCGCCAACTTGAAGTAGCGGAGAATAGAGTATTGTGATTTGACATATTATGGCAAAACATTTTCTTAAATCAAAAAGTAAAGGTTAAACATAGTTCGGGATTGTTTGTGTTCTTTGTAGGTATTTGTTTTTACAGTGGTTTTTGCTTAATATTTTTTGCAAAACTCAACACAATTTCAGTACATACCTTAGAGCAGAGATGGGCAGGCCTATGCCCGCGGGCACTCCAGCTTTAAGAGCTTTGAATATGTACACGAGCAGCTCGCAAGTCGAGAGCGCATCATTCGGCCGCCGGCCGTCATGCGAGCAGGACTATGTTTCTTTGCGCTTTGCTTTCAGATACACTGTAAATTTGAAGTCATTTTGCCATATGGCTTCACTTTTACATGACCGGTGACGTCACCAAAATTAACAGTGTATAAAGAGCAGGAGAGAGCTTTGAAAAGCTTTCACACAATCACATTTTGAGAATGTGGTCGCATGCCCATCCCTGCCTTAGGGCCCAGTCCCATAGCCCTATATTGATTATTGTTTAATTTTTTAATAACAAACTGGGGTTAAAGCTTTAAAGCTCAAAAACTTTACTGTAATACCTAAGTTTAAATTTGCTGATTGCTTTCCTCGCGTGTATGTCCGCAAATCCATTTCAATCAATAATTTAATTACAATTTAGGTTTTTTTTTTCTAAAAAGCAAAATGTCACCGAAAGGTGTAAAAATTAGCATATTTTCTTTCTGTTTACAAAATTTATTTTGACGGTTTTTTTTATCCGGTTATTGCATTTAAAAAAAATCACCGGTGAAAACCTAATCCAAAAACATCACCGAAAAAACACCGGTTGACCGAACCAAAACACCGGTTTTCGGTTTAAACCGGTAGGTTTTTCCCATCCCTAGTTCGAACCAAAGAATATCTACAATAAGAAGGGTCACTCTACTGCATATTTGTGTGGGTACATTTTTGTCCAAAAAGAAAAAATAAAACGCGTCATAAGCGGAAGCAGGTATATCATATTCTATCATGCTGTCAAATGTGATTTAGAGAGAAAGAGATCGAACTATCTCTTACTTATTAAAATGTGGGGTGGTGTCTTCGATATCGCTTTATTATATACAACCACCGCCTTATCCTATGCAAATGCAGCTCATGAATTTTCATTTTGTTTTTGTAATATATGTAATTTTAAAGGCAGGCGGAACTTTAATCTGCGCGGGCTGAACTTAAAGCATCGCGAGCGGAACTTAAAGCGTCGCGAGCGGAACTTTGAAGTTTCGCGCGCAGAACTTAAAGTTCTGTGTTGTTTCCGAGCACTCATTGGTTGAAACGTGACGCCTACATTTCCTTTCCCTTTTCACAAAGTGTAATTCACTTGCCATCTATTTCTATGACGCTTGCTGTACACAATCGCAACTCGAAACATGTACAGACAATTGTGACCCTTCTTATTGTAGATTTTCTTTGCTTAAAGCCGGAGGTACACGATACGGAAAACGTCATATTTATAAGGAAATATCTTTGTGGATGTCACTTTTGAGACATCGAGTCACACGATAAGCAAAAATGAGTTTGCAACCTGTATTTTGGCAATTCACAGATTACCGCGACGCCGCGCCGCCCGTAAGAGCAGTAATCTCAAAACTGTGTACATAAAGTTTTGTATGGTGTGACTCGGGAAATTTGTACCCCGCAAATTGCTTGGATGTGCCGAAAATATTCCGAAATTTTTGGGATATTTATATGCGGTACACCATATTGCTTATCGTCGAGTCACACGATATGAAATAAGGCGTATCGCGTATCGTGTACCTCCGGCTTAAGGCTTAATGATAGCATCAGCGTAATTTCGAAAATCGAAATTAATCAGCTGTTTGCTGATCTTTTAAATCGTTTATTTAAGCGAGCAGCGAGCGAGTATTTATAGAAAATACGCATATGTTGTATTTTACCAAGTCGATTTTGAACAATATTAGTGTTTTTATATCTATTGGTTGCTAATAAACAAGAAAAATAAATTAATTGAAAATAAAAGGCGTTTTATTTAAAAAATTAAGATTAATCCTTTGCACTCGTATGCCCTGTTGCAGATGACAACCCTAATTTTTTTTAGATGACTTTTAAAACCGTAATTTTGAATGTTTTACTAAAATTATATTTCCCCAACAAAAACTACAAAACGTTTTCACCCAAGAACATTGAAAATAAATCGAGTGCAAAAGGTTAAATCATTTTCCAGTTGAGCGCAAACGATTCCTTTACGCTAGTAATTTCAATGGTACGAGCCACGCACAGTGCCTTGCATTCGCTAAACATACCATCACCGCATCATTTAGTGATAGTGCGTATTGCACTACTGTTGGCATAAAATCACCAATGCCTTATTCGCTTATTAAATCACGAGAAACATTTAACAAAAATAAAGAAGAAGAAAAGTAAGAAAAATACTAATGACTTTCAGTCTTCTATCTGAATTCTGATGAAAGGCGGAAGTGTAAAATTAGTGAAAACAAAACTAGAGATAAGGAAAATGTGAAATTTTAATCCAACGTGTAAAAATTAGAAGTAAACCCAAAAAAATTTTAGATGAACAAAAATAATAATGTATTAGTTAAGAAAGAAAAAGACCGAGTTTGATTTCCGAACTGGTGATGGTGAAGCGGAGTGTTTGCAGGACATTGAAAATTAGAAAAGAATACGAATTGTTTAAGTCGTTTCAACAAAAATGAAGGCGACCCGACCAATGAAACAACCCTCACACTGATCTGTGAAAAATTCAAATGTTTATCGTTATACAAGCCAATAAGCAAAACTGATTTTCCATTTAAAGGAAGCTAAAAAAGACTTGGTCCTACAATTTTAAACAGTTAGCGAATCGAGCTATTGTTAATTTTTATTAAAACTAGTGTATTAGGTACCTACTTAAAAAGATATTTTATGGATACATTAACAACATACAAGGATTTCATTTGGAACCCCTGTTAACAACCCCATCTCCTTGGTTTGAGAATAAGATGCGTAGGTACTCAAAATCAACGTTTGGTCCTGAAATTTCCAACAGGACTGAATCAAAGAATATCTACTTTATGAAGATATTCTTTGACAGTATATTATTATCGTTTACATTCGTTCGAGAATGAATTTAATTGAGTCCAAAGATTCGCGAGAGAAATTTTCGTGCAGAGAATTTTTGAATACAATCCATTCGAGAGAGAATGAAAATGAGAGAATATTCTTCAATAATTGCCGAAAAAGACTGAGAAAGAATGAACACTAATCATTCAGAATGCAAAAGAATATTCTCATCTTTCATTCTTCTTCAAGTGCTTGCAAACGAGGCAAAAGAGTTTGCATATTTGTGCAGAAGAGTTTCTATTATTAGTTTAAATATTCTTTTCTAAATGATCCGCGAATACAAAAGATTTTTCGAAGAATATTGTTTTAAAGAATGAATGAAATTCGAATGGTGTTCGTACCCTGATTCCAAGAATTACTTACCAAGTCTTCCATCTGTATTTTCCTAGAAGCAACTAACTCCTCCTCTTGTTGCTTCTTTTTTAGTGCAGCTGCTCTTTCTTTCATTCTGTATTCTCGTTCTTTTTTTTCTTGTTCGCGACGAATTACAAATTCTCCGTATTCAGACTGAGTAGTCAAAGCCTTCTCCCGGGCCTGTATAAGTTTAATTTGTTGCCTTTCAAAAGCCTCCTTAGCCAGCTTTCTCTCCAACGCAATCTTCTTTTCTCTTTCCTCCTTTTGCTTCATATATTCAAGAATGTTCATCTCTGCTTGCCGTTCGCTTTCAAATTCTAATCTTTTAAAAAGACGGCTAGTTTCCGAGATCTTATTGAGGTCTTCTTTCAGCTTGATCTTCTTCTCGCGCTCCTTCTGTGTTTTAAGTTCCTCATCGTTCTCCATTGCAGCGATCGCCAAAGCACGTATTTTTGCCTCTTCTTCGATTCTATCAGCTTCCTTTTGCTTTAGTAATTCCTGTTCAGCAAGTTGACGCTATTGAAGAACAGGATGAATTAATTATTGAGTTTAATAAAATGCTTTTTTTCCTGTACTTTTATTTCGGTAGCATATTTCTTCTTTTCTTCCTCCATTTGTCGAAACTTTTCGGTAGCTCCTTGAAAAGCTCTGTCTTCCTCTTCTAGCATAATTTTTTCAAGTTTTCGGTCTAGCTCTCTCATTTCCCTCGCAAGTTCCTTAAAAGAATGCTCTTAAGAATTTTCTTCCCCAAAAAGTAAAAAGACTTACGTTCTTCTCCGCTACTTGAGCTTCTCTTATAACATGACATTTTGCTTCCAAAATAATCCTATTTGCTCGCTTCACTTCTTCTTCACTTTCATGTTTTGCCAGAAATGCTCTTTCTAATACTTTCTTACGATCGTCAATGTCAAGGATTTCATTATCTTTTATGTCACCGCCTTTTCGCTCATATAACGCCTTAATTCTAGCTTCATCAAACTCCCTAAGCAGTTTTTTTCTCCGCTCACATGCATCTTCAAGCATATTGGTCTCTTCGTTCATTTTTTTTAAATTCTCCAATTTTTCCTCTAAACTTTTCACCTTAGCAGCCTCTTTTAGCCTTTCTAGCTCTGTTTTTGGGAGAACTGTTGGGTACACCTTGATTTTCCTTTTGTTAGGAGGTTGGGGACAACCACTCACTCCAGTTATTTTCAGTGCGTCACTAAAATCCATTTCAAGATATCTTAATCGAAAAATACCGTCATGGTTCAATTGGTTACTACTGTGTCCCAATCTGGAAAATTAGCCAAAATTCGTATTACCCATAAATCTGAACATTGAACATGTATATATTTTCCTTCATTTGCTACAACAACGTCATAACTCAAATTTTTCAAGAAACGCTTTGGAAGTTTTGAACGGTTATAATCACCAGAATATATTCACAAAATGGAAATTTAAATTCACAATTTAAGACTGCCCGGTCATTACAAGCCTACACTATAAATATTTAATTTGTTTACAATATAACATTGTATATTATTATTATCTTTTATGGTCATAATTAAAAATCACTTCTTCAAAATTATGACGTTGTTGCAGTAAATGTGTTATTTGACTGAGAATAAGAATTTTATGAATTACTCCGTATTGGCATTTTTTGTGTTCGACAATTCCCTTCGCACATTAGCGGTCTTCGCCCTAGTCCCTCCACTATTTCCTACTAATCGTGAACTTATTTTTGCAGACATCTTGAGCACGAAAATAGCACACCAAAATTTTATCAAAAAATTCTTGAGAAAAAATTCATCTGACAACAAATATCGATAAAACATGAAAACTGGTTGCTATGAAAATTATTTCATTACAGTGTCATTCATAACATATGTTATGCCGGGTCCACATTGCACAAATCAAACGCAAACAATAATTATAATTAATGTGTTGCAAATTTGAATTCAAAAAACATAGTCTAGACTAGACGGCTTTGAATCATTGTCAAATGTAAATTTTGTCTACTCACAAACAACAGAAAAAACACAATTTTACGTTTGCGTACCTATTTGCCGAAATTTTTTAGGAAATTTCCAAATAGTAATTAGTTCGCTGTATACGTCGTGCAAATGCTTCCCACTCATTTGTACGCGTTTTAAGGGGGACAAATTTGTGACTGATTTGTCACATTTCGCTCACATCCATTTGAAAAGTCTGGACGTTTGAAAATTTGAATTTTCCCATATTTGTGTTTGTTGTTTATATTCGCTTTATGAACGGCAAATAATTTCAAGCGAATATACGTGTTGCTTTATTTAAATAATAATAAAATAAATAACTTTTTGGTTAATAAATTCTTGAAAAAACTTTTTTTAAAAAAAATTGAACCGACTACAAAAAAAACTTACACTTATAAAGCATAAAATAATTTTTATTTTTATATAAAATCCAACCTTTTGAAGTCGGCGCCAATTTTTTAGCAATTTTATAAAAACTTATTTATTTGTCTAGCCATTGCAATAAACCTACAAATTATACATATATATCTGCATATTTTTGCAAAACGGTAAAGGTAGAATTATGAGCTTAGTCAATTAGGTCCCTACCACAACTTTGAGCTACTGTAGTTTAATAAATGTTATCTTTTGATTCAGCAGAGATTTTAGTTTGAATTGTAAATATTAGGTTCTGTATAATATGGTGGACTACTTATAGCGCCGACTTCAAAAATTTGGGTTTATATAAAAAAAAATATTTTATACTAAGTGTAAGTTTTGTTTTGAAGCCGGTTCAATTTTTTTTAAAAAAATAGTTTAATTTTTTCTCTTTTCAACGTACAAACGTAGAAGAGAGCGAAACATAACGGCGCGGCGACCAAATTGGAGTTCTTCGGAATGATATAAAAAAAATTGTAAAGTTCAATTAAGCTGTTGCCTGTTTATAACCTTTAAAGTACAATGGACCCGCAGAAGCGATCTAAATTTCCAGTTCAGGCAGCATGCCACGTCGCCTTCGTCTCGTCTTTTCCTATTATGCGTATCACAGTTCTTTAATCTTTATTATATGAATAAAAAAAACCCGTTGTTAGAGATTTTTGTAGTTTTTCTGCAGAATCGGTGGGCGATGTATGACTTTTGTTATAATATTATATTATTATACAATCGGTTAAGCCGTTTGGAAGTTAGGTACCTATGTTTAAAAAAAAAAAAACAAAAAAAAAAAAACGCGTTTAACTTATTAATAACATGGGACCACCGCGAAGCTTTTTTAAATGAAAATAAAAAAGAATTATGAAAATCGGTTAAGCCGTTGGAAGTTATGCTGGAACAAACATCTAAAAAAAAAGTCGGACTCATAACCTTCTCCTTTTTGAAGTCGGTTAGCAAAAGAGAAGTTAAACGAATATTTCTCGTCAATTATAGGTGTAAAACAAAATATGTGCCTTTTGGTTTATTATTCTCTGAATAATACACCTTTGTAATCGGTTCGGAAAAATTTTTTTTAACACCCCCTTAAAAATTTTTCTTTTACGTTTCAAGATGCGTAGAGTTCAAAACTGCAATGTCTGTCCGCCGCCCGCCGCCGTGTCAGCGATATCTACCTTAATTAACGGTCGAAAAAAAAATCGTTCTTTCGCATATAGGCTACATTTAGACCCTAGTTGTGTCCCGAAGCTCGGCAGCTTGATCGGAATATACCCTGGGGTTTTAGGGGTGAAAGAGGGCTGTAAAATTAAGGTATTTCTAAAGTTTTTGTGAACTTGGGCATGTGGGGTATCTTTTTTATGTTTTTTAGGGTGAGGATATCGAATATGAATTCGATTTTGAAAAAAGAATGAAGCATTAAAAAAATATATAAAAAAAATTGTTAAAATGTTTTCTATTAAATAAAGTAAATGCTACTTGGGAGGATTACCAATGTCATTGTATTCAGTCAGAAATATTGAATCCATGTCTAAAGACTTTGCAGCGTTTTTTAGTCACAATGGAATGGACAGCCGAATCGGTTTTTAAATAAATAGAGGACTGGCCAATTTTGTGCAGTAACTTCACTCTTTCCGTCATGGTGGTTATAGTCCAGTCATTGAATAGTGGAGATTCAACAAAATTGTTTCAAAAGGTTTCTCAACAGATTTCATTACTTTTATACTTCTACATAACACAAAAAAAAGTCGACCGAAATCTGACTTGTGGAAGTACCGGATAATAGGGTATTTAAATCAAAGTAAATAGTGCTTGTAGAAAAAATCAGTTAAAAACTTTATTGTTAGATATAGGGTGTAGTATATCGATTTTAATGTTTTTGAGGGTGGGGGAAACTAAATATACAACGTAAAATGTGATTTGACCTCATTAGATGCCACGAAATGGCCGCCAAAATACGTTCTATGGAGAAAAAACTGAAAAAAACTTACTTTTAGATATAGCATGTAGTATATCGATTTTATTGTTTACAAGGGTGAAAAAAACCAAATACGCAACATAAAATATGATTTGACCTAATTTGAAGTCACAAAATAGCCACCAAAGTGCGCTCCATGGAGGCAAAAAATCAAACAACGTTAGTTTTAGGTAGAGGATGTAGTGTATCAATTTTAATGTTTTTGAGGGTGGGGGAAACTAAATATGCAAGTTAAATGTGATTTGACATCATGAGACGATGACGCAAGATGGGGTATCGAGGCATATGGATTGTTTTCACATAGAATATAATAACGGTAGTATAAAATTGGTAGAAATCGATTTCAATGAACACACTTTTTAATATAAAGAAAGCTGAAAGCAAACTTATACTGCAAATAAACAATTGTTTTGATATAGTTTATAATGGAATGAAGTGTTGAACGATAGCCCCACATATCTGTGCATGGTCACATTTTTACAAATTGTACTACTCTGTCACTATCACTCTGTATTACTCTGTGTTAGTTCGATGTGTTAGTTAGATTATCTTAAGAGGCAAATTTACCAAAACGTGTAAAATAGGCCCTCTTTAGGACAAATTTTCTCCGTTATTATTTTGAGAATCTTTATCAAACTTTTTTTAAAAGATAAGACAAATGGTTTTATTCGGAATGAGCGGAGCAAATTTTTGAAAAAGTACTTAGTTTTTTTTTATAACCCTTGTAAGAGATGACTAATTCCAAATTTTGAACGGGTTTAGTACCAATTTCCTCGAAAACTACACTACTCTACAAAATTGGACTCACTTTTTGTTTATCTGACTTTTTAAATGTTTTTTCCTTAATTTGATAGTGCTGATCACGAATATCATATTTGTTTTACTGAAATGTCGATATTTTTTAAAAAAAATCAAAATTTACATTTTTTTTTATATTTGCAATTTACACTAGTATCACCATTCGTAACGCATATAATGGACAAAAGTAATACAAAATAATAAGGAAATACATAGCTATACATGTCACAGAATCTATATACTAATAGAATTTAATTACAAAACAATCAAAAATGAACAGAACTAGTCAATTTTCTTTTATAAGGACTAGATGAACCACTGCGAACTAGGCCCCAGATGTAGTCTCCCATTAAGCCAGCATCACATCGGTCTTGGTACCTTTTTTCTATTGTTAGGATATCCTGGTGGAAGCGTTCACCATGTTCTTCACTGACATGTCCCAAATTAGGCCGAAAAATTTCTAAATGAGAATGCAAGTAATGCAATTTTATCGACATTTTGCATCCCAGTAGTCGATAGTTTTCAATTAACAATATAACTATTTCTTCATAGTTGTCCCTTTTTTGTTGAACGGGTTGAACGGCAACTACCACAGGAGACATGGGGAGCCCAATATTTTTCAAAATTTCCAACTGGCATTCCGAAATAGTGTTTGTACGTTGTGCAGAACTTTGTTCCAGGTAAAATGACGTGCTTAACTTGTTTAGCGCTTATATAGAAACAAAAAACATAGCAAAAAGAGTCGGTTGGAAGCTTGAAATGCTTTGCAGTTGTCATACCGATAATAAAATTTAAAACACGCACTACAGTTCACATATAAGGTTTTTTTTTTTTAAATATAAAAATAGTCCTTTTTTCAAAATCTTAACTCCCTTATCTATATACACAACGCTGATTTTTCTCTACTTCTGCCAACATTAGATGAAAAACAGTTATCTAGGTATTGAAAGAGTTCCTTTTATATCCCTTTTTCATGCAAGTTTCAAACAGGTTGAAGAAAGGGGTGGGGAGGAAAGTGTCAATCTCAAAATATTGCTTCATTCATTCAAGTTTTGCAAAGGTTGAACAATGGGTGGGGGTGGGGTAGTCTTATTCATTTAAGTTTCGCACAGGTTCAAGAAGGGGTGGGGAGGAAGGTGTTAAGTTAAAATTATTCCTTTATTCATTCAAGGGGTGAGGAGGAAAAGCAGGTGCAAATTTCATGATCGAATTTTGTACTGCCTTTTGGAAAACCAAAATCACTCGGTATTTTCCAAAATATTACTATTTAAAAAAAACCAATGTCATATTCGTGTTCAGCATGCTAATTTCATTCAGGAATGATGAAAAAATTAACATAAACAATTTTTTGTCGAGTAGTGCTATTTGACCAAATATAGTAAATTTTATTTCCCGCGATACATTAAAGGGTTTTATTTGGAAAGAGCGGAGCACTTTTCTCATTTTCGACTTAGGAATTTCCCGAGAATTTTCCGAATGAGTGTGGTTTTTTCAAAAAAATTTCTTCAGTTTTTTATTCTCTTTTTCGTATTTTTCGATAAATTTTCCTAATGTTTTTCATACTGTTATGTAGATTAAGGGATTGGTAACGGTTTCCGTAAAAATCTGATTATGTTTCTTGAAAAATATTGGAAATATTTAACAAATCGAAAGTTCTTTTTTGCGTAACTTCTTGAGTTATCCTATGCAAAACGGGGACCACAACCAAATTCTCGCAAATTGAATGTAGATGGCCATTGGCCAGAATTGATTTTTCGTAAGTGGCCTGAGTTTTTTCCAACAGTTAGAGAAGGCTGACAAGCGTGAGAGAATACGTCAGCTGCTTTCTGTGGATAATTCCTTACACACACATACTACTAGCTTGCTACACTTGCTCAAAGAAAATCTACTCAATAAGAACCGACACTACTATCTGTACACGGCTGGATTGCTGATGTGTGCATCGGTACTGTGGAAAATTAGATAGCAGCAGAGTAACATTTGTTAAAGTGGAATAACAAATGGGGGTGTGTTGCACAGCGTGGTTCATATTTGCGCAGCACATCAAAAGCCGCAAGCAATCTGATTTGCGATCGTGCGAACTTCCAAGTCGCCCTGCAGTGAAAGCACTTTTCAACTCAGTTTACACAGAGCTTTTGCCTTGTTACAAGCTTTCATTTTGAGTTTAGAATAGATTTTTAGAAGCACTTAAAGCTCATGGTTGCCCATTTACAAGTGCGGTATGAAAAAATCGTCAGCTGATTGTCAGAGGCAAAGAATATCGACGTCAGAGGCAGAGAATGACTACGTCAGAGCCGACGAACTTCTTGGCACTCTTTTCCTCTTGTACGTTATTTACATTATTTTAGTGACCTCTCTCTCACATTTTTCTTTTTAATCTTTTTATCCTATACACTCAAAAAAGAGTTTCGTTTCTTCACTTGCTATTGAATAGGAAAGCGCAATTTTTGCTTGTTTTCTGGGGTAATCTGATTTATTATTTTTTTTGCCACCACAATCAGCTTAGGTAGAAAGAACTTTTGCGGGTGTGTGCGGTGATGCGTATGCCGAATTGTAGTTCTTTCTAATTATTTCAGTGCCGGCAGGAATATGAATTTCTTTTATGCTGCGGCACATTTCTTTTCATTTTATTTTTAGATTTGATTTTCTGAGCAGCCGTCCCTGGCTTATTTTCCCTTTTTCACTTTCTGGCCAACATTTTTTTATGAAAAAGCAAGTGTTCTTCTGGCCTTGAAAATTTTTTTGGATTTGTTTTTAGGGTGAACGTATTATTGAGTAAATAGTAATTCAACAAAAATTTTGTAATGAATATTTTATTGCTATTTCAATTTCAAATATTATTGATTTGAATGATAGTTCATTCACGGAAAACGAGTTTTCCCGGAGATGACAACTAGCTAGATCGATTTTTTGCCCCTAAAAACCCCTATTCTGAAATTTTCATCAAAATCCTTAGAGCCGTTTTCTAGAACGCGATTACCGATATACACATATATATATATTATATATATATATTGTTACAGAATTGTCGGTAGAGCATGACTCCGTAACCGTAAATTCCATTCCGTTGTCACTGTTAAATGTTAACCTTGAGCAATCAGAAATTTTATCTGCATCTATCACCCAAAAATTTAGTAATTACCGCTCGGCTAACCAGAAGTGTGATCGATTCGCCAGTTTTGAGTAGTTGATCTCGAGTCGGTTGTGGATCCGGACACAGCGAACGATTCTGTAAGATTTTGTCTCGATAAATTTGATGCTATTACTAAGAACTCTTCGCGTTAGTAAAAAAGAAAAGAACGATTTTGTAACAATATATTATATATATATATATATACAAATATTGCTCGTTTAATAGTATAGGATGTGAAGAAAAGAGAAAAACGAAGAAAAATTCAGGCAATCATTTACGGTTGCATCAATCATTGAGGGCGACACTCAATGCTATTATATAATCATTACATTTTCGCTAAAAACTCATATAATGGTAACATACATAATCTATCTGACATATGCATATTAATTCGCATCTACGAACCCTTGCCAACATTTTGGTGTAATTACTTTTTCTCTGCGATAAGTAGTTTAGAAGATTATTGGAAATTAATTCAAGTGCCTCCATGAAAAAAAATTTACATGAAAAAACTGAACAAATTTATTTCACATAAAAACCCGTATAACGGTTAAACTTAGAAAATTGAAATGTTCCCATGAAATATGTAAAACACTATGTTAAAGCGTTTAAAAGAAAAATCAGTTCCTCACACCAACCTACACCACCTCCTTCTAAAGAAAAATTCGAAAAACAGATATTTTAACGATATTCGAATAAAAAAAAGTCTGTTGTAAACTTTCTTATAGAAGGAAAAAAATGTGTATTTTAATAGTATTCAGGAAGAGCTTTAATTTGTTATCACACACGGCCCGAATTGGACAATTCCAAAGGGGATGGTTACCACCCCCACCTCCATAACTCCAGAAAACGTAGAAAATTTTTAACCCACCGGAAAAAAACCCATGTAAGTCCATTCAGATTTACTAACCTAAATTTTTTTCAAAAATAATAATCGCCGACAAGAACGCGGGAAAAAATGTTTTCGTAATACTAATCATCATGCAAAATGACTATTATGATTAATATAATTGGCCTTCCTAAGTATTTTCATAATGCCACTTGATCCTATAGATATACTCTTAACATTAGCATGTCGGTGAGGCGAACTCAAATTTTATACTCATCCAAAAAGCGCCCAACGCGCCTATAAAGAAGTTTGCACTTCAATTTAATCTTCTCATGCTATCAAATGGAATAGATTTTCTTATTGCCTTTTTATAATTTTTTTTTTTTTTTGATTTTTAACAAATATCAAGCAAATTGGATTAATTGTAATAGTTTGTATACAAAAAAACACTGCAAATTTTACACAACGGTTTATTATTTCCAAAAAATGTGACATTTTTCAAGTCACGGCTAGATGGCAGTAGTGATCATGTGAAATGATTTCACGTTTTTTGATCCACCAACAAATGGAATGATTTATGGAGATTAAAAATTTCAAAATTCTATTACTCAAAAACCAATTGATATAAATCCATACAATAAAATGTGTTCTATTGAGTAATATTAGAGCATTGTATATTCCGAGTTTTATGAAAAAAGCTTGAACGGTTTCGGAAATATGATTTTTTCAATATTTGGTTCCTCAATTTCCCCCCCTCAAAATACGTCGATCGGACCCACGAGCTGTTAGGACCGTTGTCAGATGTCACTTGATTTTTGAACCAAATTTAATTAATTTATCTCCAGTAGTTTCCGAGAAAAAGCCTGGACGGCGGACGGGGGACGGCGGACGGACGGATTTTTTTTTATTCGTTTTTTGAAATCTACATATCTCAAAACGTAAACTGACAAAATTTCAGGGGGGGTTATAATTTTTTTTTTCGTGTTCGATTACATAGGTTTATTATTGAAAATAATAAACCAAAACACCTAAAAAATAAAACATTGTTAAAATTATGAAAATTTTTCAAAAATGAAAAGTACATTTTGGAATGAAGGAAATGAATTTCGACCGCGGGGTGACCACTAGTCCTTATAACTTGACAACTACATGACTATGACTTTTTTTTTTATTTTTCTGATAACTGTTCCCACCCAGCCTATCCCCCGTTTTCGGCTTGACGTTAGGTTTCGGGACACCCTGTATATTTAGAGTCAGTGGAATACCTAATTGGAAAAAAATTACCGCAAAATCTATTCGGACAAAAATTGTTTCCACTGAACCTACAAAATGATGACTCCACAAAAATCTTAATAACTCTTGATATACTAAAGATATTGGTACAATTCCTTTTCTATTTGAAAGGTATCTAAGGTATCTAAGTTTTTTTTTTATAAAATATATCCTTGATATGTAGGAAATTGTTAAGGACGAAGTACAAAAATGTAATTTTTCAAAATTTTAAGTTTGAATATTCTTATTTGGCACATTCGCCAACGGATTGGGAGGTATGAGACACTGTTGGAAAGGTCATAATACTTGCTTTTTATTGAGACCTTGGCTTCCCTTCTATCGTATTAGAAACAGAAGTTAAAACGTTTTGTTGAACTCACCTCCCTATAGAGACGAAGAAGTTTCAGGCCTAAAAAAGGGATGAAAGAGGAGTTTTACGACAAAATGTCTCATCGTAATAGTTGATCATAACACATAACATGTTGGTATACTTGCTAGCGAAACCCCTATATAGTACGAAGACGAAATATTTAAAATCATCCCGACAGGTGACTCGAGGGAGGTGATGAACAATGAATACATTTAGATAATTTTAGTGTGCTTAAAGCTCGTTTCCTCCCAGGAAATTTTAGATTCTCTGTTCAAATGCTCCTACTTCCATCCCGTGCGAGTTGTTAAAACGACGTGCAACAAGTCAACCAGACCAGGTCGCTGTTTGCACATGGGCATAGATGCGTGGATTGTGGAGTGTGTTTTGTTATTTGTACCAAGTTTTGAAAAACGAGTCTTGGGAGGGGTTCCGTTCTGTAATCGAAAAACAATTGTTGGGCATAGTCTCACTTACACGCGGTTTGAACGAAATCTCTTGACAAGTTTTGATCTCTGCATTCAACAGTTTACTAATATGGAAAGAGCACAATTCCAGTTCCAGTTCCAGACCACCCTTCTTATCTTATAATATGCGCCTGGCTCTCGCCCTCGGTCGTCGAAGGGTAGTGTTGGAGACTGGGAAATGGGAACTCTTCGTTGTGCTTCTGATTCTATTTCGTCGTTCACCACTTATCAACCCTCGTATAGAACAGAGTGCTTGGAAAATGAGAAGGCTGTTAGGATGGTGTCTGGGGCATTGTTAAAAGCTTAAAGCAGGCGGACAAAGCGGAGAACGTTGTTCGGCGCGGTGAATATTTGATTTTATCATCTGGTGCTAGAGTTTTCGTCGTAATCAGTCAAGCAACAGGCATTTCAGTTTGTGGATTGATTTTTAGTCAATTCAAGCTCTAAAGTGACTTTTATCGTGGATTAGCGTTTCTAATTCTGTGCGTAGTGTTCCAAGTGTTGTTTTTACTTTTCAAAATCGAACAGGCAGATTTTGAATGTATCGCCTTCATGGTCTAAAAGCCGCGAGTTGCAGTTCCATAGACAAGTAGTTACGATTGGCCTGCTTTTGCATAAATATCCTGAACACGTGACGATATCCTTCAGTTTTAATGGATTTTCAGAACAGGAAAAACGACGGCAACATGTTTGTGTGCCCCAATGATAGGCAGCTGGCGCTACGTGCCAAGTATGTAAATTCCATAAATTGTTATTTAATCTGCCTGGTTTTCGTTGAAGGAAGTATGAAACATACACATTTGCCTGTCGCCTGTCCTAATCAAAAACGAGATATGTCGGACATATGCTTACTACTTTACTAGGTATTCGTCACTTCTTTTCCTTTACATTAATGGCAGCTGATAGTGCAATTTACGCGAGCTTTCAATCGCGTTAATTAAACTGAAACTTTCCTAGATAAATAGGCCTCAGTTATCTCCAAATTGCAAATACTCCTATGATTTTCGTTTTACTTTTACTTTTTCGTGTACTGTTATTAGCCAAATGATTTCGTCAAATTGACAATTTGTCAAAAAATAAGTGAAAATAAGAAAGTGAAAAAGATGTCGACAGTAATCGTACGATAACCAACACAATGTGCGCATTTTTCCAACAAATGCAATTAAAGGTGTTCGCACTACAAACAAGCAGTTTTCTCGATTGTTCTACTTTTTTCCTAATATTTTCGGAACTAATGGTCTGAATTCCACAAATTTATTTTCGCTTTGTTCAGGAGCGTTTTCTTTATAAATTAATATATCACACCCTATCACATGTATTATTTCGTTCAATTTAAAGTGCGTGAGAATAAGCGAAAGTCAAATCCTTATAGTCCCAGCCCCGAAAGACTAGCCGAGTGCAATTTACTATAATTCCAAGACGACTCCAATTTGGTTGAAATTTGTCGTATATACTATTCTTTAGAATGACTACTTTGTCCTGACGAGAGGTTTTTTATTTCAACGATTATTAAGTAGATTTGGGAGAAAAATTGACATATTGAAATCGGTATCATGTCATAATTGTCGTAAAATGCTTTCATAGTTTTTTGTTTCATGCCTCCTTCATGAATGATGATACGAAACCACCGCGGGGAGTTACCGATAACTGTGGCAAACCTTCAAAACAATTTCGTGAGGACTACTGAAGATTCCGGGATATTAATGACACGTGTTAGACGTAGGAATCTCGAACTCGAGAAAAACTAAAAAGGGAGACGGAGACCAGATAGCCAACAGTTGCATAGCTGCACTCCTCTAGTATCCCCACCCCGACCTCCTACTAGGAAAGTTGTGAATTGTGTAGGGGTGGGATGAGGGTGATGGGAGTGTAATTTTTTGCTGCTTTCCTCCTCGAGGTCAGCGTTTACGCTTTCTGCAATTTTGGCTATTTTTAACGAAAAATGACTATTTTCACCCCCACGAGGGGAAAACGTCTGGAACAGTAAGTTTAAGATAATGTTAATGTGCACTATTTACTTATAAATATATTATTACTCATCAAAAGACTATTTCGTCACTAATCTACAAAAAATGATAAATTGCTTCTGACATATAACACCAGAAAACAGTGAATAATAAAAATTAGGCCCATCGATTTTAGCAAATCTAAGGAAGATACTCTTTTATTAACTGTAGGGTCATTCCACATCACTTCAACCAGGCCATGTCACCCACCACCTCCGATTTTGATGAAACTTTGTAATTTTTGTCTATATACATAGACATGAAGAAATACCAATTTTTTTTTTTTTTTATAGCCACTTTTAATGTGAGCAAATTCGACATTTTTGAAATTTCCGAGACCTTCTGGTAAACGTGTATAGTTCATGAAAAAAAATCGTATCTTGGCCATTTTTGAGGATAGCGCTATGAAAAAATTTATTATTATAAAGTAGACTGTGGTCATTTCAGAAAAAAATAAGTAAATACTACATGTTCACTTGTTTAGCTTACAAAAATATTTTTAATAATATTTTAAGAGCTTTTTTTGCACAAAAACATGTTTTACAAAAAAGTCTATATCTCTAAAGGCACTGCAGGAATTTCGTCAAATTTTTTTTTAAACTGATCAACACAAAATTTGCTATCAGGTCGAGTAATAAAAGTTTTGCGTATTTGCCTGCTTTATATAGTATAGCTGTCTGTTGTCTCTTGTCTGTCTGTTGTCTGTCCGCCAGACGATAACTCGAGAACGCTTATAGCTACATGATTGAAATTTAGTACAATAATACTTCGTTTCAATTGCAAGGTCAGTTTTGAAAATGAGCAAAATCGGGCAACACCTTCTTAGTGTTGCCATGCAAGATACATTATCTTTATGAAAAAACTTGGATTTTTTCCCTGTACACAATAACCTTAAAACTGTTGGACTACCAAAATTTAATACGAGTGATTATGTTCGTAAAAGCAGATATCACTTTAAGAAAGGCTACACACCAAATTGAACTACAAAAGTTTTTAAGATTATAAAAATTCATCTAACGCATCCATCACTTACATTTTGGAAGCAGTGATCGGCAAAAAAAAAATTACAATTTTTCATTTTTGAATTACATAAAAATGGACAATTTAAAAAAAAAATTATCAATTACTACAGTACTCAGTAATTTGAAAATCGAAATTGTTAATGACTACAGTACTCAGCAATTTGAAAATCGAAATTGTCAATTACTACAGTAATCAGTACTCTGAAAATAGAAATTTTCATAATTTAATATTTTTGAATTAACAAAGATCTTCAAAAAAACTAGATATCAGTTTGGTTGAACAAATTTTCAAACGATTCCCATTTACACCTATCTAATATGTTTTAAATAATTTTAAGTCTGCGATGAAATAATTGTCCGAACATTTCATTTTTTATTGTACAATATCACTAACAATTTACATGCAGTTTGCGAGGAGCCAAATGAACATAAAGCAAGCAAAACATAAAAGAAATAGAATCTGAAATCAATTTCAACAAAGTAGTTTTATACACAAGTGGGATCCTCTATCTAAAAGCGTTCTCGAGTTATCGTCTCGAAAGATAAACGAACATGCATAAAACGGTTTTTGTTTTCACTGCCCAATCATGATGACTCATGAATATATAACTCAGCCTACATCTAGGGTATGAAAACTTAACATAATTTTGAAAAGTTATTTCTTATCTACTTGGCTTAATAATATTATATGAGTTGGTAATTTCAATTAGAAGCCGAAGCTAACGAGTCATCGAAGCCAAATTAATATTTCATATTAGGCAAATCGAATTTTCAGAGTACTGACTACTGTAGTAATTGACAATTTCGATTTTCAAATTTCTGAGTACTATAGCAATTGAAAATTTTGATTTTCAAATTATTGAGTACTGTAGTAATTGATAATACGAGAAAAAAGGTTGTGAAAATCCCACCCTTAAAAAATAAAATTACAATGTTTTAATAATCCAACAAACGTTTTGAAAATAAAAATGTTTTTTAAAAGAAATATTTTAATTACTCCCACTTGACCAATTAGCGTTTCGCACCAGATGTGATTTTAACCTAGTGGCGTAAAGAATATCTGTAATTGGATGAGGCGTGTCTAAATGTCCTTTTCACCCATCCATCACTCAATGCACAAAACAATTACCCACCTACGCAGCACAAGTGTGAGCATAACCTTTTGCTTGTAAATAGGATATCTATTTTTAGATGTGTCTAACTAAATGTAGCATTCAACCGCTTACGCAGGACAAGTTCACAGCTGAGCATGGATCACGCCTACGCAATCTCTATGTAACTCCTTACACCCACCCAGGTCCCTGAAAAACTCAGGGTTGCCAGATTAAGATTTTCCTACAAACTACATGAACTACATCAACAAAACCTGAAACCAGACCCGAAATCTCCCAAAACCACACCTACAACAAGAATTTTCACTCACAATTCGCCCACGCCAGCACCAGTGTTGCCAGATGCAAATTTCTAAAAAAATCTCCATATATTTTGTCGTGCTGATCGGGAATCGGCATATCACTCTAATTCCGAATATCTTTCTTGCTCTTGCACACGAAGTTATTTAGATTATAATTATTACATTTTTGCTAAAAACTCATATAAAATTACATAATCTATCTTATTAATTAATTATTATAATTAATTATTGTTCATTTGCGTTTCCTTTTAAATACTGTTTCTCTGCAATAATTAGTTTAGAAGATTTATCAGACTTTAATATAAGTATACTTCCATGTAACAAAAATTTTACATGAAAAAACTGAACAAACTTATTTCATATCAAAGCCCATATAACGGTAAGGTATACCTATACAATAAACGTCATAAAATGTTCCCATGAAATATGTATAACATGCTAAAGCGTTTAAAAGAAAAAAATAAAACAAAAAAAAATGTTAGTCACAAGCTTTATATAAGTGTACTAAAAAGGACAAAACAAGAAAAATATGTAAGTGTAGTAAGGTGATCGGATTGAAGTTGATCAAATACATTTGTATTCACACTGAATCCGTTGTTACCTATCTGCTATAAAGCTTGTCGCTGTGCAAATGCAAGAATAGAATCTATACATCTAGAGCAGTGAGGGGCAAGCCTATTCTCGCAGGCATTTGAGATTTCAGAGTACGCTACTATTTTCTGTATATGGTAAGACGTTTTGACGTGATTGGATTCAAGTTTCCTAGCGACAAGCTTTATAGTAGATAGGTAACAACGGATTCAGCGTGAATACAAATGTATTTGATCAACTTCATTCAATCCGATCACCTTACTACACTTACATATTTTTCTTGTTTTCTCCTTTTTAGTACACTTATATAAAGCTTACTCAGTAAATGCATTTCACCTCCCTCCCAAAAAAAAAAAAAAAAAACTTACTCAGCAAGAGCTTCAAGTTGATATCACTCTCTGCCCAAATTGGACAACACCAAGGGGAATAGTTACCGCCCGCACTCCATAACCCCCGAAACCGTAAAAATCTCTTACACCACTGGAAAGCTGCCCATTCTCTCATTCTAAATCAAAAAAAAACCATCCGCGTTTACTATCCTAAACCTTTTCCCAAAATTTCGGCCTTCGACAACTCGGCCAACTCACACACAAAAAGTTATTTAGTCAGGTTAGTGAATGATTTAATAATGTATTGGAGTGCTCCGTGACGGCAAACCAAAGATTTTTCCCAATCAGCAATCAGTCAATCACACTTCATTGTCAGGCCCGTCAAAAGAAGTACTCTACTTCAAAAATAATATTAAAACAAAGTTCTAATTTATCTTATATTATCTTGAGACTTCGAACTGGTTGGAGCACGGGAAGACCCGCATGTTCCCTCCGAGCTGATGAGCAGGCTGCAATTATTTCTGTCATTCGTCGAAATGAGGATATAGAATCTGCAGAGAGAATAAGGATTGGTCGCCTAGTGGAGCGCGTGGAAAAGATAAAATTGAGAGCAGCTGAATGCGGACCAAACTGTTGTCGATTGTGTGGTGAATCCTTCGGTTTTTTAGGTCCAACAAAGCTGATGTGTGTGGATTGTCGCAAACCAGTTTGCTCGAAATGTTCAATCGACCTCGAACAAAAAGCACGAAATCGGTAAGATCATTTGCCTATACTCTATGTTTAATGTTTATTACTGCCTTCAGGGATTACAATACAATTATTTATTGCAGAGATATCTCGCTATGCAAAATTTGCTTAGAAACGAGAGATATGTGGAAGAAATCCGGAGCGTGGTTTTACAAGGGTCTTCCACAATATGAAATTCCAACAAAATCGTTATCAGTAAAGACCTCCATTCGAAAGGCACCTGCAAAGCTATTTAAGACAACACATTTTGGTATTCCCGCTGAGGATAGCAGTTCGGACGAGGATGGTGATATAACAGATAAGTCCAACAATTTTTCGCAGTTTCAGCGGGAGAACAGTTTTCGTCTTCGAACAGTTGGCTCATTTCGAAGTTTCTTTAATGGCGAAAAAAAAAATTCAAACTCCATCTTTTTTAATCGACAAGCATCAAAATCTGAAAGTAACCAAGATGAGTGGGAAACAGTTTCAACAACTTCCGGAGCGTTACGACGAGAAAGCTCACAGATGCGACGTGGTTCGATCTCGTCCAGTTGGTCAGTAAGTGAATATTCGCCTGGAAATAGTGCTGGAATGACTCACTTCAACCAAATGTGTCAGGAACCGTTGCTAGGATGGTTGGAAGTGACCGTGAATTACAGCGAAATGCATCATACTTTGGAATGTATGGTTTTGAGAGCGAGAGATCTGCCACCAATGGACAGCGCCGGATTGGCAGATCCTTTCTGCAAAATGAACATTATCACTCCAGAGGGAACCGCAAAGCAAACAAGATGGATGAGAATCAAAACTGTACACAAGACACGAAATCCTGAGTTCAATGAGTCTATAACGTTTTTGGGAGTTGAACCTGCAGAATTGGGAAATTCTCTTTTATATATTGTAGTGCTGGATGATGATAAATACGGACATGATTTCCTAGGAGCTGTAAAAATTGGACTTTCAACCGTAATCGTAAAGCTTGAAAAAAATTATTTCTCACTTACTTTGCAGTTTTTTTAGCTTCACAGTACTAGCCCTCGTCGCATGACCATTCCATTGGGTCCCGAGGATCAACACAGCATTCAAGCGGCCTTGGCAGGACCATGGTCAAGGGGGCAAATTTTAATATCGCTTTGCTACAATACAAAAAAACGAGCTCTCATTGTTATTGTAAAGAAATGCAATAATTTATTACCTATGGATAATAATGGATATTCAGACCCTTTTGTAAAATTGTAGGTATATAATTGTATGTTATCAAGATTTAAGTTCGTGTTTTCACAGGCAGCTTAGGCCAGATCCACACAAAAAGAAATTTAAAACAAATGTAAAATGGCGAAATTTAAATCCAGTGTTCAATGAAGAATTTCAATTTGAAACACGCCCTAATGATTTGGATAAGCAGTGCTTAATTATTACAGTCTGGGATAAGGATCTTGGAAAGAGTAATGATTTCTTAGGTTCATTAGTACTCGGGCACAATAGTAAAGGTCGCCGTCTAAAGCAATGGACTGATTGTGTTCGTTTGCCGGATCACTTCCATGAACACCTACACTGTTTGTCTAGCGATCTAATGTCCCGCTAATCAATTTAAAAAAAATCATTGGATACGTTATAAGTGACCTTAATTTTGGGATTTTGTATTCAGCTCCAAGCGGCTTATATTTGTATTTAAAAGTTTAATAAGAAAATTATTATAATTGAGTTGAATTTTCTAAATATCCACATCAGAATTCGTGCAATCGGAAACGTTCTTATTTGGTAGAGCGATTTCCTATATTCGCACATTTTTTATGTTTTGAAATGTATAATATTGTACATCGATAATAAATAGAGTATGCGGATTCTGGCTCACTGGGTTGGAGTTCAAAATGTTGGGTCGATGTTTCTAATAGTGCCCATACACTAATCGGTAACACCGGCGACAGACAGATACAAGCCGCCGGACGGCCAAGACTTTAAGTAGGCTGGAAGTTCGTCAAAACATATAATAGTCTAGTAAAATTAATATCCAACCCCAACATCCAAAAGAAAAGTTATACCTTGCGGCATATTATTCCATACTCTCCTCCTAGTATTTATTTATTTATTATTATTATTATTATAAGCTTTTTATAAGCTTTATTATAATTATAAGCTTTATATACGTTTCAGTACGAGTTTGTCCGGGCGGATTCTCGCAAGGGTATTTTGACCCACTTCTAGTCGTCCGATTAATTTGTTATTTGGCAAGTGGGTAGATTTCAGGTGACAATAGATGTTTCTGTATTTTTTTTTTGTTTTATTATCCAAATTTTCGTAGTTATCGTAGGATTTTGGTTAAGCAATTTTTTGCATATGTTTAGGCGTTTCCGGCAGCCAATTTTCAAATAAATCATTTATCAAATATCAATCATAGGTAAAATATCGTGATTGCATACATATAGGTGTTTTGGCGGAAATTTCATTTTCTGTGTACACTTCCTTTTAGCTCAGCTGGTTAGTACATTACACTAGCCTGAATAGTTTTATACAAAAACTCGAGAAGACTTGTAGCTAGAGACTTGAAATTTGACACGATGATACTTCGTTAAAGTGGTAAGATCAAGTTCGAAGATGAGATCGGGTAACTCCTTCTTAGTGTTGCTATATAAGCCTGGATCGTTTTTATACAAAAATATTGATTTTGTGTACTGAATATTACAATTCGAATTTCTTTCATTAAACATTGTTATAAATAAGTATTACAATTGATATTAATTATTTGCGACAAATTTTGTTTACACGGTTTCTTTCTACACGATATTAAATTTATAGAAATGGAAGAAAATTTGGAAGTTTTACAGTAGTAAAAGTAGATGGATTTACATAGGGTTTTTTTTATTTAGAATTAGTGAATGTAAATCTTTCCGCTGCGGTAAATTGTTTTACGTTTTTCTTGGTTGTGGGGGTGGGGGAAGTAACCAACTGTTTTGGTGTTGTGCACTTTGGCCCATTGTGTGATATCAAATTAAAGCTCTGGCTGATTACTATTAAATCAAGCAGTCGCGGACAACTAGCCTTAGTTACATAAAAAAATGAACATCAAGATTTTTACATAAAATGGTATATTTTTCTTCACCTAGGGTATCACGTAATTGTTTTGACCAATTGCTTCTTTACTAGTCATATGCTACACCCGTAGTCCATACAATGTCCAGCAAAGCTTAGCTTTGGAACTGCTGATCGAAGGATGCTCCCGATCGCGAAGTTACACTCTATAGTTCACATTCACAAGATGCAGATTGCAGGGTAGTAAAATGGACTATGCGGCGGTCTATCTGGGTCCAAAATTATTTGCTGCTGAGTGCTGGCCAGGCATACGTCGCCCTTATGTTTAGTAGGGTAAAGTCATGGGACGGTCTTCAAATCACAAGCACAAGATTAAGCGGCCAAAAGCTCTACAATACTGAAGCCCTTAAGAAATGACCCGAATGAGGAATCATGAAAATACGTACGACTAAAAAGGAAAAAATAAAAAATAAAATAAAAAAAAATTTTTAGGCACAAGCTTTATATAAGTGATAATAAAAAATAAAATAAAAAAAAATTTTAGGCACAAGCTTTATATAAGTGTACTAAAAAGGAGAAAACAAGAAAAATATGTAAGTGTAGTAAGGTGATCGGATTGAAGTTGATCAAATACATTTGTATTCACGCTGAATCCGTTGTTACCAATGTCTACTATAAAGCTTGTCATAAGCTTTAGAATCAAAAGTAATCTATACAAACTTTTGAACAATCCTATACTATTAAACGAGCAATATTTGTAGGTATATATTTTATATCTATAATCGCGTTTTCGAAAATGGCTCTAAGCGCTTTGTTTAAAGTTGCTCAATCTAGCTAGGTCTCATCTCCGGGAAAACTCGTTTTCCGGGAGGTGTCAAGATCCAAATAAAAATATTGTCTTATCCATAAAACAGATTGAAAAATTCGCAATTCCTATTAGCTGTTTCAATAGCTCAATGATAGAACATAAGTCTCACATGCGGAGTTTCGTGGAATGGGTTCGAGTCCTCTAGTGGTGAGATATTTTTTAAATTTCAAAATACCCGAAAATGGACTCCCATTGATTCATTTTTTTGTTTTTATGTATATAGCAATGCCGGGAAATATCTGTATGCAAAATGAATCTCAAAAACCGGTCTAATGATTTTTTTAAAAACATGTTCCACTTCTATAAATAAGTATTTTCTGGTATTGTGAAACTTTTGTATTGTGAAACTTTTCTCCGATTGTGAAAATAGACCAAAAAGAAGAAAATAATATTGTTTTTCTATAGAAGATTGTCCAAAAGTAAAATAAATTTTTTTTCTCTTTAGTCTATTTCCACAGGTGCAGGCAAATTTCAGAAAACCAAAGTTTTTTTTTTTATTTCCTACTTTTTATACCCTAGATGTAGGGTATATTAGTTGTGAGCGAACGTTTGCAACGCCAAGAAATAATCGTCATAGAAAAGAAAGAACTATATATTCAAGATTGGGAAGTGAAAAGAAACCGTTTTATGCATGTCCGTCTGTTTGTCTGTCTGTTTGTCTTGTGTCTGTCTATCTCTCTGTCTGTCTGCCTGTGTGTCTGGCTGTCCAGACGATAACTCGAGAACGCTTGTAGCTAGAGACTTTTAATTTAGCACAATAATATTTGATGAAAATTGCAAGGTCAAGGTTGAAGATGAACAAAATCGGGCAACTCCTTCTTAGTGTTGCCATATAAGCCTGATTCGTATTTATACAGAAATGTTGATTTTGTTGACTGAATGTTTACATTTTGAATTTTTTTCGTTAAATATTGTTATAAATACGGATTATAATTAATTATTTGTCAGAAATTTTTTTTCCACGGTCTTTTTTTACACTATATTAAAATTATAGAAATGGAAGAAAACGTCGGCAGTTTTAAGATGGTAAACATAATGGGATTTACATGGAATTTTTTGATATATAATGAATGAGTTAATTGGTATTTTTCTGCTGGGGTAAATTGTTTTTTATATGTTTTGGGGTTGTGGGGGTGGATTTTTAGATAGAATAAGTATATTTTTCTACATCTAGGGTATCACGTAATTGGTGTGACCACTTGCTTCCTTACTAGTTAGACTTTTGTCTTAATCGATCAATTGCGCGAAACATTTCCCACGAAGAAATAATTTCCATCAGGTACTTGGGCAGTAGGACTATTAGTCCTGTCAAATTTTCTGGGTTTATTAGTTTAGTGCAATTAGGATTTTTCTGCGGAATAATTTATACAACGGCAAATGATGACTTTACTGGTAGGTAATGATGTCCTGAATCCTGATTATAACGTCCCAAAAGTACCCTAAGCGGAAGTGTAAGGACAAAACTCCTCCTCCTGCTGCTGCTAAGTCGGGGCATAGACAAATAAAGTACTTCATACTAAAATACTTCATTTGTCTATGGTCGGGGACCTCGTCGGGGACATCTCTTTCGTCGACCGGATCATTGCTGCCTGCTGCTGTTGGGATTCGCACGATTAAGCCTGGCAAATCTCGTAAGCAGGCTGTGTCTGGGAATTCTGCGCCATGCGCCAGTTTACCGCATGCAACCGTATCTACTTGTGAGGGTCCCAAACATATTGACAAATGCGCTGTCTCTATCCGCCCAGCTAGGGTCCCGCGACAGATTTTTATTTCGAAAGTTCACCCGGACACCACTGAGGACGAAATCTGCGACTATATATCTACGAATAACAGCACTGCGAAGGATTTAGTGGCCTGTAAACGATTCACTCCCATACACAACCGTAATGGACTTTCCTTCTCGGCTTCCTTTAAGGTTTTTTAGGAAGATTTTGAAGAAACATCTGCGTATTGATACCGTTATGACTTTCCAAGAATTCTTTCATAGTATTTTGTTTCATGCCTCCCTGAGTACGAAACCACCCCGTATTCAACAGTTTATATGTATTTATATACAGGGTGATTGGAAACTCGACCAATTTCTTGAAAGGGGTTATAGTAGAGATGATTTGCAAGAAAATAACCCTTATCAACTAGGGGTCGGAAACTAACAGTTTCCGAGATATCAGGATTTTAAGTTATTTTCTAAATTTTCTCCCACGTCAGCGAAATAAAATATTTACAAAAAAGCTACTAATTTCTGGCCACGCAATTGATACTTTTTTAACAGCTGATAAACTAGCAAGTAATTTTAAATTAAAATCCGGTCCAAAATTATCATTTTCTCAGAATTATACGGTCTTAACTTGCAAGACTTTAAATTTTTTCAGATCTTACAAATTCGTACAAATTACTTAAATAATTACTGGGATACAAGAGCTTTTCAAAAATGTACAAATTGTATTAACTCTTTCAAGGGTTTAGCAAACATTCAGCACAAAGTGCACTGTACGACTAACTTGTGATGTGGATCAAAATTTGAATGAGCTTTACAACGGTATCGAAGTAGAGTTATTATAAAAAAAGCATGTAAAGTACTAAGGTTTAATGAAAAAAAAAATAGTTAGCATAAAAAATCACGTTACTTACAAAAAATAATAATTACAAATTAATTAAAAATTACAAATTTTGCTCAAATTGTCGTCCATTGTTGCGTATGTAGCCTACGACAAATTTCTGTGACTGTCACTCTTTTTGCCAGTCTGTTATTGATGTGAGCGGCGGCTACCAAAATCCTCTCCATCAAGTTTTCAAGGGCTGTCTTCTTCTTCGTAGTTGACAGAAATTTACGCCAAACAAAATTTGTAATTTTTAATTAATTTGTAATTATTATTTTTTGTAAGTAACGTGATTTTTTATGCTAACTATTTTTATTTCATTAAACATTAAAACTTTACATGTTTTTTTTTTATATTAACTCTACTTCGATACCGTTATAAAGCTCATTCAAATTTTGATCCACATTACAAGTTAGTCGTACAGTGCACTGTGTGCTGAATGTTTGCCAAACCCCTTGAAAGAGTTAATACAATTTGTACATTTTTGAAAAGCTCTTGTATCCCAGTAATTATTTAAGTAATTTGTACGCCATGTGTCGTACACATTTTTCGAATAATTCATTGCTTTTTTCGTAGAAGATCTGAAAAAATTTAAAGTCTTGCAACTTAAGACCGTATAATTCTGAGATAATGATTATTTTGGACCGGATTTTAATTTGAATTTACTTGCTAGTTTATCAGCTGTTAAAAAAGTATCAATTGCGTGGCCAGAAATTAGTAGCTTTTTTGTAAATATTTTATTTCGCTGACGTGGGAGAAAATTTAGAAAATAACTTAAAATCCTGATATCTCGAAAACCGTTAGTTTCCGGCCCCTAGTTGATCAGGGTTATTTTCTTGCAAATCATCTCTACTATAACCCCTTTCAAGGAATAGGTCGAGTTTCCAATCACCCTGTATATACAGGGTGTTTTGAGGGGGGTTGCAGATATTTTGCATATGGGTAGGAGGGGTCATTGTGATTTTTGATTAGATGAGCATAACTAATTTTTAAAAATAATCAACTAGTATTAGGGCCGGGCCCTATTTCATAAAACTATTAGTCTAATACTAATAGACTTATAATTATTAGAACTAATAAAGTATGGAGTAATAATATAGTGTTTAAAAAAAAATTCTTGAAAATCACTAATAATTATTTGCCCACTGCACTAATAGTATTAGGGCACACTACACTAATAAGAATTTAATTAATTTTATTGGTGCACTGCACTAATAATTTTGGTTCGAAAAGTATCGTTACAATTTGAAACTGCAATCTGTGCAGTTATCCATTTGTTTAATTAACTACAGTTAGTTTCCATACGAGAAACTGTGTTCATGTAAAATTAAACTAATACAGCTCAAGGAAATATAGAAGGAAAAAGCGCTTTTTTCAGTTCGGAGCTTTCAAAATTAAACAAAAAATAAGAGCGATACTTGGTGTAAAATTCTTTACTTTCTTCGCTACTACTGAAAATTATTTAAATGATTTTACCTATACATTAAACAATGCCTAAATGTTGATTCAGTCCTAAAACTCGTCTTATAATCACCAAAAACGCAACTAGCCTGAAGTTGATTTTTCCATATTTGAGTTTTATTGGTCTTTCTACTCTAATAAGAATATTACCAATATTTACAAGTCAACTGCTAATATAATTAAAGTTTTATGAAACAGTACATCGCTACACTAATAATATTTCGCTAATAAATATTGGTCTGGAACTAATAAATTATTACTCTAAATTTGTTGTTTATGAAACTCTATACTTCTAATAATTTAAAATTTATTAGCGAATTCGCTAATAATTATTAGACTAATAGTTTTATGAAATAGGGCCCAGGCTGTGTTCCCAGAATTTCTTCTGGGGGCCAAAGGCAATCAAAGTGTGCAGCACCAACATGATGTTACTTCCTCATCTGGCTTCGATCTTGCTGATCGAAAAGATGAGTCGGGCACGTCCAGTTCCAGTAAGTTTGATTTGTTTTTTTTTTTAAAACAGATATATTTCAAAAATGGTTTATCTTCTAACATAAAAAGGGTCAATAAGAAATGCTGTGGTTCCGCCTCCGAAGCCGTCCAGGAAGAAAAGAAGTTCGACCGAGGAAATTCTTTCGGTTATACTGGAGGAGCAATGACAACATAACGCGGAAGTGCTAGAAGTGCTGAAGACCAACAATGAAGCAAAATTGGAGCGAAATCAAATTTTGAAAAGTATATTAGACAAACTGTAAAAATAAATATAAGTAAATAAATAAAACAAACGGTGTTTTCTTTTAGTAATTATTGCTTTATTATGTGTAATGTTCAACTTATGTTTACTTATGAACTATTACGATTGAACCATAGTTGTTGACAAACAGAATTTCGAATAAGTTGGACCCTTACAGCAGGTTGTGTCTCACACGGTTCTGGTAACATCTCATCGTCTGTTTCTAAATTAAAATTGAAATCTGTTTCGCTCGCTAAGTTATGCAAAACGCAACATGCCCGCACAAAATGGTACAATTTCTCCATAGCATACCCTTCAATTTGCAATAGTAGAGCTGCCGAAATCTTTGCTTAACTATTCCGAAAGTATGCTCAATTTTCACTCGACAAGAACTTAATTTCTTGTTATAGTGCTTTTGGGCAGATGTCAAGTGGCCATTGTCTTTGAATGGAGTTAGTAAATTGGCCTTTAAAGGATACGCCGAATCTCCAAGAATAAAATAATCTATTAATAACAACCGATTATAAAAATAACTTTTAAATATTAATTTACTGATATAAGATATACCTTCACATGAACTTGCTAATGTTGTATAAACGAAGGAGTTTTCAAAAACTCGGCTGTCGTGAACCGATCCGGGAAAGCCAACAAATATATCAAAAAGTTTTCTATTTTCATTGCAAATTCCTTGCAAAAGAATAGTTATATCGCCCTTCCTATCTATATAATCGTCCTTTCCTATTTTAGGTGGATCGATCTTAACGTGAGTCCCATCTATTGCCCCTGCAAAACAAAACAAAATTATTAAAATATTTGTATTATTCTGGCTGAGAGACGCATAATACCAATTACTTTCGGAAATCCATTTTTTTCTTCAAAAAAACGTGCAAACGTTTACATTTCCTCAGTGGTTGGCCAGCATATTACTTCCTCCGATAGACTACTAATGAAAGTTATAACTCTGCTAATTATGCGGTGCACCGAGGATAAGGAGCTATCAAAACGATCTGTAACGTCGCGATAGCTGCATGCCTCATGCTCAGCAAACCACAGAAAAACAAGCAAATGTTTCGATGCTGAAAATTTCTTCACGTAAAAGCTTGAAAGGTTCATATTCTTGGAAACGATCGACAAGAGTATCGAAAAGCGTACGGGATCATTCTAAAATGCATTTTAAATTCCCTATCGCTGTAATTTAAAACAACATTCTATGCATATCCCCTGATATGCATGTCCTTTTATTTCGTCTCTTTGGAGCCAGCAAACAAGCAACATTCAAAAGTTTATAATTTTCAAATGCAGTCATAATATAACTTTCTTCATCGCTCGATGATTCTATTTCTGCGTCCAACACAATTTTTAAACACATTTTCTTATCCATATCCCGGAATTTTTTATATCTAAAGCCGGAGGTACACGATACGGAAAACGTCGTATTTATAAGCGATACGCCGTATTTCATATCGTGTGACTCGACGATAAGCAATATGGTGTATCGCTTATAAATATCCCAAAAATTTCGGAATATTTTCGGCACATCCAAGCAATTTGCGGGGTACAAATTTCCCGAGTCACACCATACAAAACTTTATGTACACAGTTTTGAGATTACTGCTCTTACGGGCGGCACGACGTCGCGGTAATCTGTGAATTGCAAAATACAGGTTCCAAACTCATTTTTGCTTATCGTGTGACTCGATGTGTCAAAAGTGACATCCACAAAGATATTTCCTTATAAATATGACGTTTTCCGTATCGTGTACCTCCGGCTTAATGCGAATTTTCGTGCGAAAAATTAAAAATTACCAAGCTGTCAGAATTTTCTTCTGCTTTTTCAGAATATTGCAGGAAGCTGTTTCCGTACTTTCAATAGTCTTACCCCCACTACCAAAAATAGCAACATGCAGAAACTTTCAGCCAAAAAAGTACGCGAACAGACCTAAGAATACAGATGACCATTAAGAATATATGAAAGCATGAACCCACTCTACTGTATCGATATGTCTGATATGTCCGCAGAAGACGATGTTGAAAAAAAAAAACAGAAACATGAAGAAGAAATGGAAAACTTGCGATTACATGGTGAAAGTGACGAGGGCGACGAGGGCGAAGTTATTGTTTAATATAATTAAAATATACATATATATATTATATATATATAATATAATTAAAAATGTGTTTCGGCCTTTACTTTCTACCTCAATGGTGGTGTGGAAACGAATGCATTCTCATTTAATAAAAGGCGATTCGCATTTAATAAAAAATTCACATTCCTTTAAATGTTCGTACATTGTAGGCCTTATAACTCAAAAACCATAAGTTTTACAGTAAAATGTCATAACACCTTTTTTATAGATAATTATCTCTTCTATAATTTTTACTTACAACTTTTTGCTGTAGGATGAACGAAAAGCAAGATATTTATACAAAAAGGTCATTTTCGTGACATTTGACCTTGAATAATCTTTAAAGCGAACATGATCTCGTGACCGATTTTTCACACGTTGTTTATAACGACGTTATAAAGGTGTGTACCAAAATTCAGCTTAATGGGAATTTTTCCGAGCTGAAAATCTAATTTGACTGGGCTAGTGAAGAGTCAGTAAATGTTTAAATCGGCTGCTCTTATTTGCCCATTACAGAATAAAGAGTAATTGAGTTGCAATAAACGCGACCAAAATCGCAAAATTGCTGTCGTCTCAAATCCCATAAAGCTGGCCAAAACTGATCAATAATTGTTGAAGTATTTTGCGCCTTCATTAAAATCAGATTTTCATACTTTTCCCGAAATTGGTCCATTTGGAGTTGTCCCCGGATTCCGTAATCGCTTCGTATCAATCACAGTCTCATCATCGCATGAGCGTAATTTGTTTGACCTTAAGGCGCAAGTGTTCTTCCATGTTTCCGGAGAGGAATTGGGTTATTCGAGGGAGATGATCGCAATATCAAGTTCACTAATTAGTCTTTTTGAAAACATAAGCTTCCGTCTTCTTTTTCTTTTTTCTTTTTTTTTGTGCGATTGCAAAACCGCGAAAAAGGTCAACGATCTGCAAAGTTTCGAACCTTGTTTCTGGATCGAGATCACAAGCTGCAATTCTAATCAGGGGCCAAATGGATTTGAGTTCACGCAAATGTAAATTGATTTATCTGTTTTAGATTAAATTTGACAAATTCTGGAAGTCATGGAAACATCATTGAAATATCTTTGAGGAGTTGAGACAGAATTGTTGCAATAACTGTAAAATCAGTTCATGAATGTCTGCTGAGATAATTACAACGCTATATGAAACAGTGCCTTATAAAAAAAAATGTGTTTAATAAATTAGAGCAATTGAAAGTGATTTTGAGGAATGTTTCGAGAATGTGGTGAAAAGTGTAATTTTCAGAAATGAGATTCGAAAAAGTTTTTCTGAGGATAATTTTCACAGGACTCTCTCTGTGGAGTTATACAGGAGTTTTAGGGCGTAAGTGTTGGTAGTGTATTTTTGTATAATACTCCAAATGAAATCCATTTGGAAATTTTTCAACCTTTAGAGGATTTCGATGACTTCAGCCCCTGCGGAAGATGGCGACCAGGCGATCCCGATTTAAACAACATGGACATGATCCGACAGTTCCACGTGGACAAATACAGTTATTTTTATGAGGGAATCACCCAAACCACTGGTTCTAACCACATGCAGCGAGCATATCATCTTCAACAGGAAACGAATCTGACTATTCAGGCCGTTGAGGCGTTCCCAAGTGGAATACCGGAGGAGTTCTCCTTTGAGTGCACATTCCGCACCCCTCAACAACCCTCATACCCTTGGTATTTATTTCAACTGACCGACTATCAGTTGGAATCTCAAATGACTGTGGTGATTAATCCAAGTTACAACACCGTCGAACTTTCACTGCCAAAGAACGACGGAGAGTTGCAAACGGTTTCGTTTGTGGAATCAAGAGTAAATATTTAATGTGACGGCAAATTTTCATTAATAATTAATAATTAATAATTGCAGTTATTTGATTCGGCGTGGCATAAAGTGTCCTTTGGAGTCACTCAGGATAGTGTTCGGTTATGGGTCGATTGCAGGCAAGTGAGAGACGGTGATGGGAACTTTGCCGTTAATTTGGAGCCACGGGGACCAGTTGATCCCACCGATGGATATGTGTCAATTGCCAAGGACATTCGCTCCAGGGAAACGATCCCGGTGTGTTGAAAATAAATCTATTTTGTAATCCATCCAAAATTAACGATCGTATTCCATTACATAGCTTGATTTGCAATGGATGGTATTTAGCTGCGATTCAAATGGTCCAGAACAGGACAACTGCAAGGAGATTGTGGTAATTGAAGAGTGAACAGATTAAATTACAACAAATCTAGTTGCCAAGTTTATATAATTTACGCAGAGATATGATGCTGATCCTGTTGGCACCTGGCCATCACATGCCCCAGGTTTTTTCACAACGGAATCGTCAATTCCACTAGAAATGTGTCCGTATGAGTGCCCGCCAGGACCTCGGGGGTACAATGGAACTGCTGTAGGAACAAATTTACAAATTTTCAGATAACAATTTAATAATATATCATATTATCATATATCATTATTATGGGTGCGCGTAATAATCTTACGCGAATTAATCTCATGCGAATTATCCTCACCAAGCCAGATTGAATTAACCTCAAGTCATTTTGTATGGAAACTGACACTTCTTTAAAAAACTGAAATTTCCTCACCAAGTACTAAATTTACAGCAAGTATGAATTATCCTCACCGCGTCAGTTGAATTTGTTTTTTCGATAGTGAGTGAGGCTACTAGTTCAATTCAACAATATCTTTGCGAATTATTATACTCACGAACAAAAACAAATTCTATTGGTGATGAGTTTGGTTATAATTCACTGTTTATGCGTTCTTGCCTCTCTAACAAAATTCTTTTGGTGAGAATTAATACAAATTGTTGCGAACTACTATTCTCAGGAAATTAATAGCGGTAAAATGGTGGTGAGACTAATTCGCGTGAGTTTAGTTAACACATAAAAAAGTGAGATTAATACACTATGAACTGAATTAATCTCACTTCGTGAGGATAAATAATTTTTTTTTGTTTTTTTTTCTTCTTAACAATTATTTTAAATTTTCATTTTAGATTTTGCTGTGTGTAATATACAAAAAAAACCAAATTAATTTTTTTTTTTATAATTTAATTTAAAAAAACAGAAAAAAATTGTTTCGACAACCTTACCCGAATTTGGAGCCCCAAAAACGGAAAAAGGCCCCAGGTTCGGTTCCCAGGTTGAGAAGAGAGACCTTTGTGGGACCCCTTGAAACCTGGGAACCTAAGCTGGGCCCCCGGTTGCAAAGGAGGGGGTCCCAGGTGGGGTCCATTTTCGCAATCTGGGAACTGAACCTGGGCCCGGTTGCACAGGTGGAGGCCCAGCTTCGGTTCCCAGGTTGCTAAAAGGGACCTTTTTGGGACCCCTTTGCAACCAGGGGACCAGGTTCAGTTACCTGGTTGCGAAATGGGTGGGGGGGGGGGGTCCCAGATGGGCTGCCCCCTTTGCAACCGGGGTCCCAGTTTCGGTTTCCATCGTTCCAATCAATTAACTTTGCCTTATTTCTTATAGGGACCTCCAGGACCACAAGGACCTCCAGGTCATCCAGGAGAACGGGGACTGCCTGGATATCCTGGGGCACCGGGTCTACCCGGACTCGGAGTCGGCGGCGAAATCAGAGGTGAAAAAGGCAATCCGGGAATACCAGGAATACCGGGTCGTCCTGGTGATCGCGGTCTTCCAGGATCTCCTGGCATTGGCTTGTTGGGACCCCCAGGGTTGCCTGGCCAGAAGGGAGAACCTGGATTCTCGGGACCAAGTTTCGCAGCTTTACCGGGTCGCAACGGAACCAAAGGAGACCGTGGTGAAAAGGGAGAAAAAGGTGAAAGGGGAGGAATTGGATATCCTGGAGTACCTGGCCTCGAGGGTGCTCCAGGACCACCAGGTCCGAGAGTATCAATTAACGGCACATTTTCAAATATGCCTGGCCCCCAGGGACCTCCTGGAAAACCTGGCCCACAGGGTCCACCCGGCATCCCTGGACTTGACGGGCCCAAAGTAATCCTTTATCTAGAAAATTAATCCTTGAAAAAGTAATTCAATTATCCTAGGGAAATGCTGGAATGGACGGCAAGCCAGGTTTCGCAGGACCACAAGGTATAGCAGGCAAAGATGGGAGACCGGGACAGTCGGGACGAAAGGGTGAACCTGGATACCCGGGCCCTGTCGGAATGCCAGGAACTCCCGGTGAACCAGGACAAGGGTACCCAGGACCGCCGGGATTAATCGGTCTAGCTGGTCCTCCTGGCGAACAGGGTCCACCTGGTTTGCCTGGTCCTCCAGGACCTATTAGTCATTCCAATTGGCAAGAAAATGAGAGTGCGCCAAACAGTAGACATCGGGTTGTCATTGGTCCTCCAGGAATTCCAGGTGAATAGCAACAACCAATTCTGTATTTCTGCAATAAAATTTTCCTTATCAATAGGAGAACGGGGTCCACCCGGAGAACGTGGTCCAGAGGGATATCCCGGAATACCCGGACAGCCTGGTTTAGATGGAAGAGAAGGCCCTCCAGGACATCCTGGACAGCCAGGGGTGCCAGGAATGCCAGGACCCTCACAACTTTTGGCGCCAAAGGAACATGATTTAAGCGAATCCCGAATCAGAGACATTTGCATGTCCATTGTTAGAGGTAATTGCATTTAAAAATAAATTTACTCTAGTAGTGTGACATTCTGCTGTAGATTACATCGCTGAAATCCACGCGTCTTTGGTAGGACCTCCGGGTCCTCCTGGAAACTCACGTCCAGGAAAGCAAGGCCAACCTGGTACATCTGGTCCACCAGGTTTGTAACATTTATTTATTTTTTTTTTTTATTGTTAAACACATTTTAATTAGGTGATCCAGGTCCTCGCGGGTTGCAGGGAGACAGAGGTTTTCCTGGAATGCCGGGGGCACCAGGTCAAGCGGGTTCGCCAGGCATTCCTGGAGAAAGAGGTGATAAGGGCGATAAAGGTGATCAAGGAGAGAATGGTGTTGGTCGAGAGGGCCAACAGGGACCAAGGGGAACACCCGGTTCAGAAGGTAGAGATGGAATGCCGGGGAGACCGGGCGATAAGGGGGATACAGGACGTCCAGGTATGCGGCATGAACCGAGTGGTTCATAAAAGAAAACACATTTTTTCGCGCCTTACCGCTACGCTGCGTTAGAATGGTAAAAAGAAAGCTACATTTCTCATCAAAATCGGATAATATTCCTGCTTTATACGTCCCATCACAAGTTATACCAGCGAGACTTGGACGTTATCTCTGAAAGAGGAGAGCATAATAAACTGTTTTGAAAGGATGAACGAAGACGAATGCTGGAGATCACGGTACAACAGCGAGCTTTACGAAATATATGACGACCGAGAGCTATCCGCGCACATAAAGATTAATAGGCTGCGCTGGGCGGGGACTCCATGCAAAATTATAAAGTAGGTAGGTAGGCCCAGGAAGAGACGGGGCGACGCAGCAACTGCGGATGCAAGCAGCAATAATAGTGCGGAATTGGAGAGCATCCACACGAAATAGAGACGACGTCCAGGAGAAGGCGGATTGAGGAGGCCAAGGCTCAATCTGGGCTGCAGCGCCATAGGAAGAAGAAGAATAAAGAAGAAGAAGAAAACTGCAAAAAATTAAGTAATGAGTACTTAAAAGCTGATGAAAATGATACCAATTTGCGTTGTCTGGGTCAAATAGTTTCTGCCACATGGCTTCTTGAAAATTTGATGTCGAGGCATAATTTTCGATATTTTGTGTTTTTGATATCAATATTTCAAAAAATAAAAAGCCCAACAAATCTGAAATTCACATTTTAAATATTATTACAAGCAATTATTTATAACCAAAAAAAAATATTGCAATCGGAGAGGTTGTGATCCAGACCATTGGTTGATTTGACATGGAATGACCCAACTGCCCCAATTTGGAAATATTGTCCGATTTTGATGAAATTTGAAATTTAGCTTTCTTTTTACCATTCTAACGCAGCGCAGAGGTAAAACGAAAAAAAACTTTTTCATTTTTAAGGACTACCCTGGGCAGTAATGTTGGAAAATGTTATATATATTCATGTTTTTCTTTTTAATAGGAGATACTGGCCCCAGAGGACCCGCTGGTACACCAGGTGTTTGTCCCATCTGCTCACCTAATGCTTATGCTTACCCTATGCTATACCAACAACAAGCCAATAACAAAGGTTGATAAACTACACGAAACGATGTGAAACAATTTATTTAATTTACTGAAAATTCATTGCAAAATTCTGTCGTTAAATCTATGAACAATTAAAATGCATATTTGCAAAACCGAAAAAATTTTACATTTCAAATAAAATGCAAGGATAACAATTCCAATTCAAATACCGGAATTCTACATTCCACTCAGGTGGAATATTCGCTCTACATTCAGGAGACTTGTGGTGGGAGATTGTAGAATTTGAGAAAGTATTCCTTTGGCGGGAAAGGGCACATGCTCACCACACCCATATAATTTATAAAACTATGTAAACAAACGCGGCATTTTACAAAAGCGCATTTTGCGGATGCACGTGAGAAATAACATTCCACATATTTACTTCCATGAGGGAGAAATTATTACACAACAGGGGAGTGCTGTTTGTATGTGTTTTACTCTCAGAGGGCGCTGCAAATTCCACCTTCATTTCAATCCACATTTTAGAATGTTGTGTAATTGAAATTTTCAGGAAATTTAAGTAAATTGATTTCGGGGAAATTATTCAAAACACGTTTAAAGACAATACGAATTTAGTCAATGGGACGTATAAAAATTGGATTAATAGATGGAATTTTGAAGATGGAGTAAATTTTAAACGGCTAATGGTAACACTGAGAAGGGGGGTTAGCATAATAAATTGTGGTAAATGTTCTGCAAAAGGAATGGAATCCACAAAGGGAGATACAGTGGGAACTGGATGAGGTAAAAGGTGAAAATATTTTCGGCCGTTCATTTCACGTTTTTCTGTGAAAGTGCAAGACGCTTTTGAGCTTCTCAACTTTCGATCCGCCTGCAACCGAAACATATCAAGAAAATTGTGATAAGATTGTTCAATTTAAACAAATCCAAACATATCATCTTTATTGATTAAACGACATAAAGGAATTTAATTGTTTTTAATAATTAAATCCGTGAAGAAAACCAAAGGCTGAAGGCTTGTAAATAGTGACAGTAGGATGACGATAGTGATTGAAAAACAATAAATTGTATCCCTTGTTTTATTGAAAATATTGTTTAAGTAAAAATTTGTTTTAAGTACTATTAACCATATTGCTTTTGCAAATTTGACCTCAGATTCGTAATCAGCAACCTCGAAAACCCCCGAATACCAAATTTCGTAATGATTGGCTCAATTGTGAATGAAATGGTCCGCCATTTTGTTTTTTGCACATTTGACATCAGATTCGTAATCAGCGACCCCGAAAACCTCCGAGTACTACATTTCGTAAAGATTACTGAATATTTTCTAGTTTTGGCCACCTTTTTCGGATTTGAAACCACTGTGCAGCATTTAATACCATTAATAGAGATTCAATCACTCAAGTGCAGCATTCATGTATTCTGTACAAACAATTCAAATTTGTCTATATTTATATCATAACCAGAAGATAGTACCCTAAGTATTGTTTCGATTTGTTTTATGAGAGTGACATCTAAGTTCTAACCCAACAGGAGAGCTCAACTTATGTTGCAGCTTTTCCAACTAAAGCTATACACTGTTTGAAAGGTATTTTAAATACGAACATTTTGGTATATATAACTTTTCCCCATGCGAACAATTTTTTTTCTATAAATCGATTTGAAATTTATGACTAAAATACTGTTTTTTTATTTATTTTCTCATATTTCTTCATGAAAATTGAGTCTTTTAAATTTCTGTAAGGTGCTATTTCAATGGGTCGAGGAATCCGAATCTGATATTTATTTTTTCATAAAATGAACATTAGATGGCGCTGTCACGTATTTTTTCATAATACATTCTGTCAAAAAAGTATCGGGACTTATCAAATAAAACGCAAAATATCAATTAGTCATCCAAATTTTTTTAATCTTCTTCAAAATAGGTTTCTTTGGAAGCGATACATTTCTTCCAACGAGGAATCCAATCAAAAATACACTTTTTGAAGCCATATTCCGGAAGTGCTTTTAGTTCCTTCGGCGAATTCGTGTCGGCTCGTTTGGCAAGCGCCATTTGGATCACTGCTCCCTGGTTTGCATATCAAATTCATAAAGCCAAGTCTCATAACCTGTAATGACGCGACTGATGAACGTAGGGTCCGAATTCACTCGCTCTAACATGCCCTCGCACACTGGAATACGATTCTCCATTTGCAGGAACTTGAGCCCCTTTGGAACTAGTCTGGCTGCGACGCGTCTCTTACCGAAAACATCAACCAAAATTGTCCGAGCCGATTCATGAGAGATGCTGAGTTCACGAGCTAACTCTCAGACACTGAAACGACGATTTTCAAGCACTAATTTCTTTACTTTTTCCATGTTGTCCTCATTATTTGAGGTTGAAGGCCTTCCAGGACGAGGCAAAACTTCAACGGCCTCATGACCCTCTTTAAAAGCTTTGTACCATGCAATTGCTCTTGTTTTGGATATAACGGACTCGCTAAAGACTTTCTCCAACATTTTGAACGCTTCAGAACTGGAAATTTCGTTCGCAACGCAAAATTTCAAACAAACTCGATGATCAATTTTTTTTTTCCATGGTAAAAATCGCCAAAAACTGTAGAACTATCTTACGTTTTTGACTCCTTTCAACAAACTAAATGACAGATCGCGGTCAAACTCGGCAGCATGGTACATTACAATGCTACCAACATACAAAAAATAAAAATTTTGAAAAAGAATTAATGCGGACGATCTGAGAGACTCAGTCCCGATACTTTTTTGACAGAATGTATATATATATATTTGTATTAACACGCTAGCGGCCGTATTTTGGAAGATATTGGAACCAAATTTTAATATGTTATTTCTGGGGTTAATAGCTAGGTTAAGTTCGTTAATCAGCAAAATCGGCCCAAGGGGGTGACTGGGGGAGGGGGTTGAAATTTTTTAAAGATCATATCTCGGCCCCTATGAAGTTTAGAGAGAGAGACTTTATTTGCATATTCATATATTCAAAAATTAGTTAGGCTCGTCCATTCAAAAATCGTTTTCTGGGAAAACGCAAGTAGCTGGTGGAGTATGATAAACATCATTGAAAAGGATACAAATTAAGGATTTTTTTAAGTTATTTGAAGCGTGATACACTGGGTAGTTTCTTTGTAACAGATAACGGAACTTACAAGACTGATGTGAAAAACTATTATACTTTCCTTGGTATTCTTTTGCCTTTATTTTTTTATTTTGGACCTTGTACGCTGCGGTAACATTTTTTTTTCAGTGGACTGTTTCATAGCACAACAAAACAACACAAATAAGTCCGACAAAACACTCTAATTAGATGCATTATTGGCCGTTAACCGCTATAACACCCCTGTTTAGCAGAAAATCGGAATTTTGCGAATATCTCAAAAACCATGCGACTTTGGACTATAACATATCTGGCTCAAAATATTCACAATGATTCCCCCTATCCATATGCAAAATATCAGCAACCCCCCTCAAAACACCCTGTATATTCCAAGATTTGCATCTCAAGTAGTAAAATAATATTGGTATATATGCTAAGTGATTTATTATAAGTTTTAATTTGAAATAGGCTTTCAATTATGCTAAAAAGTAATGAGCTCAGAAAAGAGTGAGAATTTCCGAAGACAGAAATGCATTTGATATTTTTATGGAATTCATATTAAGCTACTCATATATCTACACTATGGTCTATGCGTGTAGATTTGGGAACAAAAATTTCTCTCAATATAAGGGACACCGTAATGTACATGCTTAATATTTAAATTTTATAATTAAAATTATAAATTTAATTTTTATTACATTAAATTAAATAAATAAAATATCTAACAGTATTTTGGTAATTAGGATCAATATTGTGAAATTGAAATACATACCTATTATCACAGATAAAATAACATACAGATGCAGAATGGCGAACTGCTCGTAGCCAAGTAAAGCTTTAACAGGAGCCAAGTAAACTTTTATCCTTAGTTAGGACTCGATCCGTTCAAAAAAATGGTCTATGAGAAATGATCTGCAAGCTCAACTTATACCAGAAAAACATTATCTGCTCGACTATTTTATTTGTGTTATTAAAGTGTTAGCTAGTCCTTTGCATGTATACTATCCAGCAAATGCAGAACTGGAACCGGTTTCCTTCGCTAGCAACAACTATTTTGGTTTGGTGCGAGCAAAACTACTGAATGTCCTGTTTTTAATTTACGAAGTCCTTTCGCAAATTCCATCATTTTTACCTACCCTTTTCTGGATTTTTCAGCCATAAAACCCGACCAGCAACTAGAATACAAAAAAATTTAGATTTCTCTCCATAGTGTATCCGACACGAAAATTTTTTAAGTTTCCTAAAGAAAATTCAAAATGGTACAATAATTGGCTGCAAGCTTGTGTCGAATCAATTGGGCGTATACAAGCTAGAAAAAAACCGTATATTTGTAGCCATCATTTTGAGGAAAAATTTATCGGAAAGAAATATTTAAAGAAAGATGCTGTACCATCGATAAATTTAAACGTTTGTCCTGATGTCAAAATTTCGGGGTCACCATCACCTCATCTTAACCTTTTTAAGCCCCTCGTTACATAATATAGCAACAGAAAAATGATATCACTTTCGATGAGTTGAATCAAGCATCAAAATATTTCGTTTCGCAATCAAATGAAATACTTCCATCAATACTCTGCGGAAAATGTCCAAAACACTACAAAGTGATAAAAAATTTTAGAAGTAAAATCAAGAACCTTGATAGTGAAGTTAGAAATTTAAAACGTTCGAATTCGGTGTTGCGTAAAGCTTTTAAAAAATCAAAGCACACTCTAATAAAAGATATTGATGCAATTGATCACGTAAGTGAAAATGCGAAGACATTTGCCAAAATGATTTTATTACAGCCTAGAACTTATTCAGAATCCGAGAAAAAAATATCCCAATGTATTTATTTCCGATCTTCAGCAGGCTATACTTTTCTTCGCGATGTTTTCAATTTCATATGCCTCATCCAACTTCATTGCAGAAGTGGACCAAAGTGAAAAATTTATCTCCAGGTGTTAATTACAATATTTTAGAAGAAGTCAAAAATCAAATAGATCTCCTTGAAGAAAAAGACAAAGAAATCCTTCTAATTTTTGATGAAATGTCATTGATCTTGTGATTTTGTGACTTTGTTATACCCTCGACACACTATACCTCATTATGTCGTTGTACCTAATAATGAAGTAGAGCCCAATGAGGTAGTGACACACTACTGTACTTCATTGCGTTTGACAGTTCGTGTTTGTAAACATTATTGCGTTTGACACCTAAACAATTTATGTGCAAATGGAACGTTTCGGAGTTGTGAATTATTTAAATCTACGAAGAAAAAGTACAATTGCACGTACTCTATTGCATCAGAAATTAAATATTTCATTGTTAAAGATGTTGCAGCACAAAAAACATATGCATTACTTGGTTAATCTGTATGTGATGAACAATTCGCTTAACCGAAGAATATGGATACAGGTTGGATAATTGCTCTTTATTTGATATTAAAAGTGAACCTAATAAGTATCTTTATTAACGATACAGAATAGAACACATTCGTTTTGGGAAATCGACGTACCTCAAATGTCGGATGTGCAATTTAAAGAAAATTTCCGCGCGACTAGAGCGAGTTTCCGAATTTTGGTTGAGAAATTGCATATCCTTCAAAAAGACGATACCACCTTTAGAAAAGCAATCTCCCTGGAAAAGCGAATTGCAATGGCTTTGTATACTTTGGGTTCTTCGGCGGAATAACGAAGTATTGCAAATTTATTTGGGGTGGGCCGAACAACAGTAGGAGAGATTGTGTTGCATTTTTGTGAGGCCGTATGGACACTGCTGAAATCAGAGCAATTTACCTTTTTTGAATCCCTCACTTCCGAAAAGTTGGAAGATTGTATTAAAGGATTTGAGAGATTGGGGTTTCCTCAAACTTATGGAGCTATTGGTAAGTATAATAACTAATATCATTAATGCACTCATTGAATGCAAGTTCTAATTTTGTAGATGCCCTCAATTTGTTTGCTCTGGAGTGTGTTGTAGGATTTTTCATTCGAAGTGCGTTAAATTCCCTACTCTTTGTTTCTCGATTGGATCCTGAAACTTCAGAGGAAGACGTAATCTCGCATATTGCCAACAATTCTTCGATTGCGCGGAATTTGATTTCATGCAGGAAACTTTCATCGAGAGCTCGATCTGGCCAAGCATCATTTATCTCTTCGTTCAGGATATTGGTTCCGGAACAATTCTTTAACTTGATTTCCGCTTCTGACTTCTGGCCATCTAATCTTATCATTAAGGAGTTTGTTCCTCGGCAGCATCATAAAGGTCAATCATTAAGGAACCAAAAAAACCGATTGCCTCGGTTTGCATATACTACGCCATCGTAAGTGGTCATCGTTCAAAGCTTCGCCGCCTCCGCTTGGCCACTCTTGACACCTGCTTTGATATTGTTTGTCTTACTGAAACCTGGCTGTCAGCTGATGTACTTGACTCTGAATGTCTATCTTCTGAGTTGCAGATATATCGCCGAGATCGACATCTTGCTTTAATTAATGCACCTGTGGGTGGTGGGGTGCTTTGTGCCGTGCGGTGCACTCTTCCTTCGGAGCTGGTGGTGATTCCAGGTTTTCCTGATCTGCAGTTTATTTGCGTTGCCATAAATTTTACAAGGAAGAGACTTTTCTTGCTAACACTTTACATCCCTCCTCACTCCCCGAATGACGTGTACGATTCTTTTTCCCGTGTGGTGGAGTTCGTCTCGGATATGCTACTTCCTTCCGATGACTTCATTGTGGTTGGTGACTTCAATATGCCATCTCTTGTTTGGGACTATGCGGATTCTGATGACTTCCTTTCGCCTTCCGTTGTGCATTCTAGGCGGCGAGACTTGCTTTTTCTGGACAGCTTGAACGGGTGTAATTTTGGTCAGGTGAACTCTGTGCGGTGCGCTTCTGGAAGATCACTTGATTTGATTTTTTCATCTGATGCTGGTGGTACTACGGTGAATCGTCGCATCATCCGACTCTTAAAATTGATTTCAGTGTAATTTATTGTCAGACTAATTTCGATTGTTGTTATAGTGCTTCTTTTAACTTTAGGAAAGCTGATCTTTCGAAACTTAATTCTTTGATTTTAGATTGCGACTGGTCTCTGGTTTTATCTGAGGGCAATGTGGATGTTGCTGTCCCAAAATTTTACGAGACTATATCGTCTTTAATTGCTTCTTGCGCACCTATTAGTTATAATAAAAATTACAAATCTCGCCTTCCTTGGTTCGATGCTGAGTTGGTTATATTGAAGAATTCTAAAACTAGAGCCTGGAAGAGGTATTCTGTCACGAGGAGTGCCAGTGATTTGGATAATTTTTGTGCTTTGCATCGTCACTTTACTATCTGTTCTGAGGTGGCATATGCGTCTTATTTGTTGGACCTACGAAACTCGATCAGAGGTAATCCGAAGCATTTTTGGTTTTACTTGAACTCAATTAAGAACTCTGATGGTTATCCTTCCTCGTTTTCTTATAATGGTGATTCCAGTGGAGATCCTAGTGTTATTTGCGGTTACTTCCATGATGGATAGCATCCTATCATATTGGTCAGGAACAGATTGTATCTTTTAGGAATTCCTTCTCGTCGCCTATTTTGAATACATCTGGCGTACCTCAGGGTAGTCTCTTGGGTCCACTCCTTTTTAACTTATTTATTAATGACGCGAGTTTGGCTCTGTCGCACTCTAAAGTTCTCTTTTATGCTGATGACGCTAAGATTTTTCGGATTATTGACAATATTGATGATTGTTCACTGCTTAACAGTGATCTTGATAGCTTTAATCGTTGGTGCTCGTTAAATCATTTACCTTTGAATGTCAACAAATGTACTGTTACGTCGTTTACACGTAGAAAAACTTCTGTTAATTTCATATACCTAATGGATGGTATTGAGTTATCTCGTCTTGACACGGTAAAGGATCTTGGGGTGATATTTGACTCGAAATTCACTTTCGACAACCATATTAACTATATTGTTAATAGGCCTAATTCTTTGTTGGGCTTTATTAAAAGGCAAGCAAAGGAATTTAATGATCCTCATATTACTAAACTCCTTTTTATCACATTTGTTCGTCCTATGCTGGAATATGCCAGTATTATTTGGTCAACTTATTACAGATATCAATGCGATCGCATTGAATCTGTGCAAAAGCGCTTCTTGCGTTTTGCTCTTAGGGGTCTCCCTGGTCTGACCCTTTTTCATTGCCTCCATATCGTGACCATTTGAAGTTATTGTCCTTGGAGTCACTTGAGGTACGGCGTCTGACTTCCAAGGTTGTGTTTGGCTACAAGATTTTAATTGGTGTTTGTGATAGTCCAGAGTTGCTCTCTCTGTTAAATATTTCTGTGCCTTCCCGCAGTCTCCGACAATTTAATTTTATGTTTATTCCTCAGCATCGTACCAATTATGGTTTGAATGAGCCGATTTCGGCCATCGCATTGTCCCTAAATGTTTTTAGAGATAAGGTGTTTTTAACCTTACAGTTTTCCAATTGAAGGATCAGATTTCTAAAAGTTTGTTTTAATAAGCTTTTTTTTTCATTTTCGTTGCCTTTGCTTTGTTTCATATGTATGTTTAAAATTAGTTGCTTTTAAGCATTAAAATGCTTTTACTTGTGCAATTACTTGTGACCAAGGACAATTAATAGAAAATTATTTCGGACATTGAATATTTCCCCAGATAAGACATATTTCGAATGCAATACCAATAATGAAATAATATTTGCTATTTATGACATTCCCCATTTATTCAAAACTTTTCGAAACCGATTGATAGCAAGTGAAATTGAAACTCCTGGTGGAATCATATCTTGGGCCATTGTAACATATATAGGTATACAATTCAGAAAAAAATAACAAGACTAAAATTTGTCCAAATTTAACCCATTCTCATATCTATCAAACTGACTTTCAAAAAATGAACGTAAAGCTTGCAGTACAAGTGATTAGCCATAGTGTGTCATCGGGTATCAAAAGTTTTCTAAGCCTTAAAAAATTTCCAGCAGATTTATAACAGAAAGCTGAGGCCACTCAAAAGTGCTTCCACAAAATGAATCGTTTATTTGATATTCTCAATGGAAATCCACCTCTAATGAGAAGTTCAGGCAATTTTGAATATTTACGTGAAATGAAAAATTATATAATGGGCATGACATAATTAACATCAAAAGCACCTGCGTTTTGTTTTCAGGGTTTGTTAATTTCAAGTGATAGTCCAGTCGACAAGTAGGAAAAAGTGTGGCTAGGTGGAAAAAGGTCGGAAGTTAATGAAACTTTGGGATGTTGTTGGGGGATGGTTGATTAACATTTTCTCAAGTTTTGGACCTCGAGGACCCTGTGCGAAAAGAGGAGGGGGGCGGGACTGCAAAATTTTCGACTTTCTTCCTGTTTTTCCTCAATAACGTTTTTTTTTCTTAAGTCGTACGCTAAACCATCCTGAGACTTTTTTGTAGAGCGTTAAATTTTCTACAAATTTGACTATTCAAACATGTTTGTATATCAATTCGTTACCGAGATATGGCACTTCGAAAAAAAGGTAATTTTTCAAAATTTGCTAAAAAATGAAAAAAAAACTGTATAATCCCATTTTATTTCATCTGTTATACCCGAATTATGATGAAATGTTGTTGTAATTATGGTTCCTAGTTACAATCACCAATATTGGCCCCCCCCCCCCCCCCTACTCACCCTCGCCCTACCAACCACAATTCACAAATGCTAATTTTCTTTTCTCATTAAAGCCAACCATTTTCACGTTAATAACATTAGTCGATGCCCCCCCCCCCCCCCCCACTACATAGTTATCACAGGGCAGGTAAAATAAGATGTCGTCCGTTTGTGGAAAAAAATCATGTAATTAACAATATTAAAATTTATTACTCCTTATTTTTACTCCTTACTTTTCCTGTCGGGGATTTCTTTGCCATTGGATCTGCTTCTAACAGCTCTGTCTCTGTCTAATTTTCATAGAAACTTTCATCCCCTATTTTACCCCCATATGCGTGGAATTTCGAAAAATCCTGATACGCCTGTTTCTTTACATCTAACAAAAGACCAATTTATAAATTAAAAAATGGCAAATTTCAATACAAACTTTCATCCCCTATTTTACCCAGTTAGGGGTGGAATTTTAAAAAAAATCCTGATGCGCGTGTTTCTTTGTTTCTAACAAAAGGCGAAATATATAATATTAAAAATATATATATTAATATATATATTTATTAATATATATAATATATTTTATTATTTGCTTAAGGGTATCCAACACATAAACATTTCATATTGTGTTATACATTGCTATTACAAATTTCTATAGATTAAATATAACTTGTTTTTCGCTTTTAAGTTGATACTTCTTAATGCAGTCGGGTTTTTTGTTTTTTTAAATAATTTATTTTTTATTTCATACTTTTTAGTTTTTATTAATAAAACAGTTGTTCAGTTAAATATTGCTAAGTAAGTAACTAAGCTGTACGATAAAGTTAGATTAACAAGATAGAGGTCGAACAAAAGAAGAAATTGATGTTCTAGCTACATAGATTAAATTTTCGGCAAGTTTTTAGCCGTCAAGTTAATTGTACGAGTACTTCAATATATTAGTTTGTAGTATTCAACTCCGGTAGACGTTGAAGATCTTTTAAAGAATTCTCATCGTATAGCCGATTTAACAGCTTTTGGGATCAAGGGTACTAATAGCCAACTCAGCTAATGTTTTTACTCGGCTAAGAGCTACGTAGGTTTGACCCTTAGCAAAGACATGTGAGCTAATGTCTACAACGGCCCTATCGAGAGTGGTGCCTTGTAGTTTGTGGACAATTACAACCCAGCAAAGTATATTAAAGGCAACATCCTTCCTTAAATTTTTCCTTGCCCCCGAAGCGTATCAAGTCGACAGTGCAATGCTCGATCCGTACATCTATACTCCTGGTTGATTACCTTTGATTGTAGGATCATCAAATTCAATAAATACTGGAGTACTGCTTGCGGTAGCTCTCCTGTTTCTAATTGATCTCTCCTAAGAGCAGGCCGTTCAATCCGTCGGATATCACCCATAAGATTTTAATTGCAACGATCATCTATTTAACAGCGGATATGTATCAAATTGTGAAATTGAAAACAATCGTATAAATAAAGCCAAAGAATATCTCGTTTAAGTGCTGTGAAGTGTAAAAAAGTGATAAATGTATTGAAGTGAACTTTTGGCGAGATTTTTCGTTTTTCGCAAATAAATTTTGTGAATGTAAATACGGAAAAATTCTGAAAAATGACGTATAGAATTTTTTCAAAGTAAAACGTAATTTTTTCAAAAACTATGAGTCTGAAAAAATTTTTTTACACATTCTTGCGTTTTTAACTAAAATACATGTCTCCACAAAATTACATTGAAATCCGCCACAACTAAATTTTACCCAAAAATTCAAATAAATTCAATAGTTTTTTTTCGAAGATGCCATTTTGAAATAATATACCCTATGTCACTCCTACAATGTATACGAATGTAATAACTCCTCATTTGTTAAAATCCGTCGAGCCGTTTAGGCTGCCGAGCGTCTGGTAGAAATTACATACATACATATACTCGAAAAACATAACCCTTCCTCGGCAGTTGGGTAAAAATGGCTTATTTCCATAAAAACTTTCCTCCCCTGTTTCACCCCCGTAAGGGTTGAATTTCTAACCAAAAAGTCAAATATCAATTTTTATGAATTTTTACTGCAAAAATGGCGAATTTCCATACAAACTTCCATCCCCTATTTTACCCCCTTAGGGGTGGAATTTCAAAAAACCGGTTCTTAGTGAGCACCTATGATATAAGTTGTACAAGTATAGAAAATTTCATGGAAATACGTTTAGCGGTTTCCGAGAAACAGTGATCAGTCAGTCAGTCAGTGGGTTTTGGATTTTATATATATAGATTTATTTCCTTATTTTAACGGAAGTTTTTTCCTCCATTTCATTAAATGCTTTTATTATCTTAGCTCAGTGATTACGGACGAGGCTTAGCTTATGTGAAGTGCTGACTACGAAATATGAATTTTTTTTAATTAACTCGGCATATTTATATTATATTTGCATTTTACATTTATATTTTCAGTACTGTTAAGGTTATAGCAAAGACTATATAAATATTAAGACGTCCCAAGCTGTGAAGTGCACACTTGACTCGACCGAGAATGCTGATCGCAAAGCAATAATTCAGACAAAAGGTTTTTATTTTTTTTTCGTTATATTTTAGGTTCTTCATTATTTTCCCAAAAGTCCCCGATCATTATGCATGTGCTTAACTTTTAAGGGTGGTTTTTAGGGGTGAAAATTGCTCGAAAATTTGTTTTTCTCGAATATCTCTTCAAATATCAATTGTACGACTAAAACATCTATATACTAAATTAAAGCTGGCAAAATTCTCTACAAAAAGTATCTGGGACAAATAAGCCTACAATCGATAATTAGCCCAGGATTTTGAAACGAAAACGTCATAAAAAATTTTTTAGGACGATTTTGAAGAAACATCTGCGTATTGATAGCGTTATGAATTTCCAAAAATTCTTTCATAGTTTTTTGCTTCATGCCTCCCTGAGTACGAAACTACCACCCAATTCAACAGTTTATATGTATTTATATATATTTATATACATATATATATTTATATATATTTACACGCTAGAGGGCGTAATTTCAAAGATATTTGAACCAAATTTTTTTAAATTATTTCTAGGGTTAATAGCTCGGTTAAATTCGATAATGAGCCACATCGGCCCAAGGGGGTGGACGGGAGAAATGATTGAAATTTTGAAGAAATTATGTCTCGACCCCTATGGAGTTTAGAAAGAAACTTTATCAGCATAAATTATAGTATTTACTCTCTATAAAGTTTACGGTAACACCCCCAATTCAGGGGTTGTGGGGAACCGAGTGGGGGTGGGGGTGGAAAGTCGAAATTTTTAGAACCACGTCTTTTGGGGTATCGTTGAAAAGCTCTTGATGAGTAGTTTCCAAATCAATAAGTACTTTATCGAAAAGCATATATTCCAAAGAAAATACCCCAAAAAATGCAATCAAAACACTTCGAAAACATAGCAGACCTGCCGAAAGGGATTTTTTGTAGTCTATTCCACACCGGTTAGTAGAGAAGCCGAATTTCTTAATACCCTCGACACACTATACGTAATTGTGACGTTGTACCTCATTATGAGGTAAAAGTGGCACGTAATGAGGTACGGCAATGAAGTAAATTCTACATCATTGGCGAGCAAATGACGTATGATCGCCATCTGTTGTAAAATAATTCAAACATATTCTGGGACATTTCTAGTACATTTTATGTCAATTGTGTTGACAATTTGCTGTTGTGGTTTGAATTAATTTGCAATGCCGGAAACTGAAAAATCACACAAAAATTTTTTGTGGAATAAGGATAGCATTGCTATCCTTCTGTATATGTGGCCCACCCCAAATAAATTTGCAATGCTTCGGTATTCCGCCGTAGAACCCAAAGTATACAAAGCCATTGCAATTCGCTTTTCCAGGGAGATTGCTTTTCTAAAGGTGGTATCGTCTTTTTGAAGGATATGCAATTTCTCAACCAAAATTCGGAAACTCGCTCTAGTCGCGCCGAAATTTTCTTTAAATTGCACATCCGACATTTGAGGTACGTCGATTTCCCAAAACGAATGTGTTCTATTCTGTATCGTTAATAAAGATACTTATTCGGTTCACTTTTAATATCAAATAAAGAGCAATTATCCAACCTGTATCCATATTCTTCGGTTAAGCGAATTGTTCATCACATACAGATTAACCAAGTAATCCATATCCGTACCTCAGAGCAGAAGGGTATTAAGTCACAAAATGTAAATTTTACAGGAGAGCGTAGAATACAATAATTTCATTGTTTAGGCTATAAAACATGCAGAAATAATAATTTGTCGCACTTGTTTTCTAGCCTGTACTATTTAATAGTTTAAACTTGATCTAGATAATACTTATTTATATTAAGAATAATGATAATGGGTGGTGTTTACACTTATCAAAGTTTTTGAAGACTGAATCTTTTACAGAACACATGGACTTAATACTTTTTTATTTTCAGAAGAATTTCATGACTGTGACTTAATATTTTTATTTTGCACTTCATAATTATGATAAAATAGAAGTTTTGAGATTTTATGCGGGGGAAAACGTGGGACACAATACTTTTTTTGAACATAATATGGTTTTGCCATGGGTGGTATATGTCTATACTGGACTTAATACATGTAATATAAAGATAATACTGTTTTGCTCCAGGAGCGAGGTGAACTTAATACTTTTTATAAAATGCTATTTCCGTCATTTTCAGTCCAATCGTCTTCTATAGTAAACCTCTGAATAGAGCGTGAAATTTAAATCTAGGTGAGCAAAAAAACCGAAAAATTGAAATTTTGGACTTAATACTCTTCTGCTCTGACGTACGGATATGTTTTTTGTGCTGCAACATCTTTAACAATGAAATATTTAATTTCTGATGCAATAGAGTACGTGCAATCGTACTTTTTCTTCGTAGATTTAAATAATTCACAACTCCGAAACGTTCCATTTTCACATAAATTGTTTAGGTGTCAAACGCAATAATGTTTACAAACACGAACTGTCAAACGGAATGAAGTACAGTAGTGTGTCACTACCTCATTGGGCTCTACTTCATTATTAGGTACAACGACATAATGAGGTATAGTGTGTCGAGGGTACAATCCTACATCATTGCTGAGTAGGGATGGCGGTTGTTGCCAAAATAACCGGTTTTCGGTTATTTCGGTTTTTTTCACCTGCGGTTTAACCGGGCGGTTTAAACCGTTCTAAATCACCGGTTTTTCAAATAACCGGTTTTCGGTGTTTTTTAAAAACTTTTATTTTTTAAACATCAAAAGCTCGCTACTGCTGCATAGTGCATAGCAAATATGGAGCTGGTGCTGAGCAGCTGTACCCTGAAGGTAAACTAAAAACTTAAATCAAACACAAACTGTAAAAAATATCTATTTCCTTCAGATGCAAAAGCAACTATAAATGCAACTATCAAAATGTTCATTCAAAAAGCGAAAACAGCTAAACATTTCCAGGGATTTCGCTAGTAAAATAATACAGCTCTTACAATAAAACCAAGGTTTTTTAATTATTTATAATTTTAAGCCAAGCGCGGAACGCCTAAGTTACAAAAAAAGTATAAAAGTGTGCATGTATATTCGATATTGATTATTGTTTATTTTTTTAATAACAAACTGGGCTTAAAGTTTTAAAACTTAAAAGCTTTACTTTGATGAGTTTAAATTTACTGATTTGTTTCCTCGCGTGTATGTCCGCAGGCTGTTGGCGGCAGCGTTTACAAATTCAAATCCATTTCAAGCAATAATTCAATTACAATTTAGGTTTTTTTTTTTCTAAGAAGCAAAACGTCACCGAAAGATGTAAAAATTACCATGTTTTCTTTCTGTTTACAAAACTTATTTTGACGGTTTTTTTATCCGGTTATTGCATTTAAAAAACATCACCGGTGAAAACCGAACCAAAAACATCACCGAAAAAACACCGGTTGACCGAACCAAAACACCGGTTTTCGGTTTAAACCGGTAGGTTTTTCCCATCCCTATTGCTGAGCAAATTTCGTATAAGCGCCATCTGTTGTCATATAGCCGAGTCATATCTAGTACATTTCTATTACATTTTATGTCACATGTGTTGAAAGCAATCGTTTTCCCATGCTGCAGAGCAAATCTCTCAGCCAGCTAGCACCTTATCTAAAACTTTTTCAGCTACAACATCTTTAAAAATGAAATATTTAACTGCTAATGCAATATATTTCATTGAATCGCACTTTTTCTCCGTAAATTTAAATAATTAAAAACTCCAAACCGTTCCATAAATTATTGAATGTTTACAACAGTCTAGAACTGTCAAGCGCAATGAAGTACAGCGCAGTGTGTCAATACCTCATTGGGGTCTACTTCATCATGAGGTGGAACGACATAATGATGTATGGTGTGTCGAGGGTATAAGAGAAAAAACAGCAAGTCACAATCATAGCGGAGGGCGCACACTATAAATAAAACTCTGTTAATGCGAATTGCGGCGCATTTTAGCAAGAAACTAACGGAACTAAATCTTTACGACAACCACCATCGATCGGTTTCCCCTATTATATTGTGTTGTTTTGCGTGCACGACAGGTTCGTTTCGTGAGTTTTACTAAAATGGCAAATATAATATGTTTAATTTGTGAGAAACTATTGGGCGATGGAGATAGTGCGCAGGTTAATCGCGGACTTCAAACGATGATTAAGGCGAGTATAGAAAGAGGTGATGGGAAGCACAAATTGTTGGAGAATGCGTCTTCAATTAAAGTGCATGTGAATTGCCGTAAAGAATATTGTCGGGCGTCGAGTATCACAGCATTTATAAAAAGAAAACGCAAATGCGAATGTAGCAGATCAAGCCCTGATTTTGATTTTAAAAGATTTTGTTTTATTTGTGGATTAGTTGCTGATAAAGAAAAACAATTAAAAAGATCCAAAAATATTCGGGATTTAATAAGTTATGTTTCAACAGTTAACGTTAAAAACAAAATTCTGGAGCTTCCAGACAAAGAGGGTTATGATATTTTAAAATCTGTAAAAAATCGCATTAGATTCGAGATTGATTTAGTGGCAGCGAGAGCGAGATACCACCAGAGTTGTTTCCGTAAATTACATCCCACCAAAAACATTCTGTAAAAAATTAGCCAAGTCTCGATGGAGCTGCTTGTTTATCTCTAAAAAGTAATGAAATCTAGACAAAGTCGTGCCAAGTCTAAGGTTCCTTACTGCGATTTATTTATTATTATCAGGGAGTCATCATAACGTTATACATAACGTTATTTTTTCGGTCAGAACTATACCGGTTCATTTTCCATAAAATAAAACGATATTTTTGTACCAAAATTATTTCGGTTGCATTGAACCGAAATCACTCGACCGAAAAGATTTCGGTCCAGTTGAAACGTTTCGGTTGGACTTTTTCAGATAAAGGTCTGATCATAAAAGTGTGTAGCTACCTGTGATCCGGCCCATACGCGAGAGATTTTTGCCTCAAACTTAGTCTGCAAAAGTACAGTTTTGACCGTGTATGGCGGGGTGAAAATATGTAAATCTTTTGATATTTTAGGGGCTGGACAAGTTTTATGAGGGGTTCACGGCTGAAAAATACTGAGGATCATTAAATTTCAGAAAACATTTGACCGTGTGTAGCCGACTAGCCAACCAGGATTGCAAACAGTTTTGAGGAAAAAATGTGTCGTGTATGGGCCGGGTGAAACACGTGTTGGAAAATCCATCTGTTTCTCTTTTTTATGACAGCTTACAGGACTGCTCAACAACGAGCAAGATCCGCGCCTGGCTTAACAGCCGACAACTACACAGCAAGTAGCGCAGATCCACATCCTTAAGTGGACCGATATATTCAAAGATCTTTATTTTTCGGTCCTGGCAGACCGAAACAGAAAACAACCGAAATGAAACGTTCAAGGTTGTAACAAAATTTTTACGAAACGTTTCATCGCAAACGTTTTACGTTTCGGTCGGAATATAACGTTTGGTTTGAACCTTTTCATATTTTGGGATATCGGTCAGGTACCCTGATTATTATAGTTAATGTTGTGGGACTTGGCCGTTGAACATTCTTTATACGTTAGTGGGTACAAGTCAATTTTGTTTACACGTAATGTTATATCTGTTGTAACTACCTATGTTTGTTAAGCGAGATAATAGCCCATACTGGTATTGGTAATTGGACGCTAGTGTCTCATTTTAGGCTGTTCTTGATTGTGCAACACATGCATTCAGCATTGACAATGCTGACTTCTGCTCTCTTCTTTTTGGAGCGTCAAATCGACCACCGATCTAACATAAAATAGACGTATAGACGGACTTCTATCAATGATTAGAAGTCCGTCTGTACTGGAAATAATTTTTTATACTGTTTGTTTTAGGCTCGCCTACACATAAGTATTATTAAAATACGCAGCTTTATCAAGCCTACAATTGACTGGTTATTGAATCAACGTTTTCCAAGTGGCAATTTTCCATCGTCAATGGGTAGCGGTTCTGGCGACAGATTGGTGCAATGGTGTCATGGAGCACCTGGTTTTGTACCCTTCAACGGCCAAGTCACACAACATGAACTATAATAATAAATAAATCGCAGTAAGGAACCTTAGACTTGGCACGACTTTGTCTAGATTTCATTACTTTTTAGAGATAAACAAGCAGCTCCATCGAGACTTGGCTAGTTTTTTACAGAATGTTTTTGGTGGGATATCACTTCTTTTTGTAGAAACGTGGGCAATGAATAGGCAAACAAAGTTGAAGATTTTTTGTAAAGGCGGTATGTCGATCTTTAATAGTTTGGTTGGGCTCTTGTGTTTTCAAGTAAGGGTCACCAGGTACTCCATATCTTCGAGTGTCCTAGTTTTTATAGTTTTCCCTTTATGTGGCCATTAAACCCTAACTCTGTACCAAATTTCAGCTCTCTGAGTTTATGGGAAGTACTAGTTCTATTCTGATGATCATGAGTGAGTGAGTGTCATAAATGCGAAACTTTGCTTTCGCTTAACTTCGGAACTAAATTTCCTACAGACTTGAAATTTTTTATTTTAATTGTGATTTTATAGCTTACTGGATGACGAAAATTTCAGCGTTCTGGTCTTATCCAGAGGTTCTCAAATAGGGGCCTGAAAATGCGGCGAAATGTTTCCAGTAAAGAATGGTACGGCAGTGTTTGCTTCACGCTCGACTTGGCGGGGGCACTGCCGTGCCCCCTAATTCTTCTAAAGGTACAGGTGAGAAGATTGGTCGTCCTCTAAATGCTAATATTACCACAGCGATGGAGCATATTTTCTCTTACATTGAAAACCATGACGACTGCCAATTTACACTATCTGAATTAAAAGAAATACTAACAGATTTTAAACCAGACGATAAAACTATAAAAAAAAAACTTGAGGAAAAATATACCGATAGAATTGTTATCACCGTTAAAATACCGGGGCCTACTATTATTTCTTTCCGAGACACTCATTACAATACTGTCTTAATTCAAATGAAACGGTCTTTCAAAAACAATGATCCTGAGGCAGAACGGCGGCGTGCTGTTCTGGGTGCAGCTGCAAGCATTTTACGTCAGGATGCGTGCACTCAAATTTGTGAAACAAAATATTATACTGCGAGCACGTGCTTATTCGATAATCTAAATGAGCATATTCCTGATTCAATAATTTTTTTTATCAATGAGTTAATTATGAAAAATAAAAAAGGAAAAATAGAGCCATTCCGAAAAAAATGTACGGCACTTTGCCATGCAATTATGACTGCACTACGCCCTCGAGCATTTGCGTCAAATTTACAGCTGGGGCTCTCGGTTTATTTACATCGGCAATTTGGTTCACAAAGATTAATAGATATTTTATCATCTTTGGGTATGTGTGCTACTTATAAAGAAACTTCCCTGTACGAAGCGAAGCTTCCGCTTTATTTCACCCCGAACCACGAATTTTTTCGCCAGATGAAGGATACTTCATTCAGTACGTCGCTGATAATGCAGATCATAATGTAGCAACAATAGATGGATTTAATACATTCCAATCTATGGGTATGATTAGAATCATAACTCCAAATGATAAAATGGAAAGTGAAACAAAAATGATTCATCAAAACAAGTTACCAACTGACTACTGAGGAAGAAATGGCCAAGATTGCACGTATTCCAATTAAGTTTTATGAAAATATCGGAATAAAAGGATTGAAAAATGTCATTGTAAAAAAAATTGATTGCGATACAATATCAACATCATCGATGCTCCGAAATACCGACGTCTTATGGTTATACGCTAAATGGAACAACGTAGAGAACATTCCAGGCTGCCCTAGAGTGGCTACATGGAAAATTTAACAGTCGAAGAACTTTATTCTAAATCAGGGATAATTTTTTTGCCGTTCATAAACCAAGCAGCAAGTGATTTACACTACTTTAAATTATATTATCGATGACGGAAATAAGTATGGTCATCCATTTATTATCGTAACATTTGACCAACCACTCTATTATAAAGCCAAAGAAATAGTTACAGCAGCAGGAAAAAATTCTCCCCTTTCGCAAGTAATTGTGAGGCTTGGAGGTTTTCACCTTGCAATGTTATTTATCGGATCAATTGAATACATAATGGGTGGTAGTGGGTTAAAGAAAGTACTATCTGTTATTTTCGCTCCGAATTCTGTTGACTATATGTTATCAGGTCACGCTTACTCTCGTGCAATCAGAGGTCACACTTTGCTTCACCTTGCTTTGGCTCATATAATATTTAACGACTTATCGTTAAATGATGCACAGAAGGAGCTCCTAAATATTTGTTTATCTAATTTATTAACGTTTGAAGGAGTCGAAGCTTCGAGCACAGTCAAAGAATTAAAAAAAATGTTTGACGAAAAATTGATTGAAATGAAAAACAGAGGCCCAACGGCGCAGATGGTGACAATTCTGAAGGAATTCATAAGAGCAGAAAGAATGGGCGACTGGAAAGGACACTTAGCGTCTATAAAAAAAATTATTCCTTATTTTCACGCAACAGGCACTTTCTCTATGCATAATCAGCTACTTTATATGTGTCAGATATGGAAGATTTAAACAATTCAGTTGATAGTGAAACTTTCGAGAAGTTTACAAATAATTTTTTCACAGTTAAACGATCAAACAAATATTTCTGTGGAATGTGGACTGACCAGATAATTGAGCAAACTCTAATGAAGTCTTCAAAAACAAAAGGAGGATTCACACATGGAAGAAGTGCGAATGAAAGTGTATTGAATAAATGGACTTATGGGCTTTTAACTGCGAGTAATACATCTCAATCACTAGAGAAATTTTGTGAAATTTTTTTTCATTCTGAGGAGCAACACGTAGACGCAAGAGACTTTCGCATTAAAAGAGATTATATAGATGTTCAGAAACTTTTAAAATGGTTCGATTCCCACTACCCTTTTGCTTTTATCGGAAAAATCATGTCCATTGCATCAGGGGTCACTGGAGATGAGAAAATTAATTGTTACAAAGCTGTTAAGATTGGCACTGTTGCTATGCAAAACAAAATAGGTCAAACCTTTTTTGATATTAAATTCTCCCGTGCAGATCGAGTACTTCCACTTTTAAGCGTTAATAGCAATGTTAAAGTTCACAACAAGACAGTTCCGATCGATCCATTATTATTGTTTCAACGAATTTGCGTTTTGAAAAGAACAAGTGAAGAGCTCCGAAATTACTTAGCTTATGAGTTAGCTCCGTTTCCACTATCGCTATTTGATGAAAAAGGAATGAGGAAAACGAAAAAATCAGCATTGTACGGCAGTTTCAAATCACTAACACCTGAACAAGAGCAAGGAATAAATTTTGAGAGCTATAAATAAATGTGAAGCTATTTGCACAGCATATGTAAATTATGTGAGAAAACACTTCGGATCAAACTGTCTCATAGTTTTTGATGGTTATAGTAATCCAAAAAACAGCGTTAAAACAATGGAGCAATCTCGCCGAGCAACAAAATCTTCATCTACTGACATTAATTTCGATGACACAATGATTTGTACAGTAAGCCAAGATAATTTTCTTTCCAATAGTTATAACAAAACCAGGCTAATTTGCATGCTGTCTGCAAAATTTATAATAAATGATTTTATCGTCAAGCAAGCTACAGATGATGCAGATGTTTTAATTATTGAAACAGCGATAGAGGAGTCTGTGAATAATATAACTATAGTAGTTGGGGAAGACGTGGATCTCCTTGTGATTTTAACTGCTCGCGCACCACTAACGCAAGAAATTATTTTCCTCAAACCGGGTAAAAAAAATGTTGAAAGGAAACTATATTCATCTCGAAGCTTCAGTCAACATCATCTCATTCGAGAGCAAATTTTATTTGTCCATGCTTTTTCGGGATGTGACACGACATCAGCTCTTTCCCACAAAGGCAAATCATCAGCCTTGAAACTAATGGCAAAACGAGAAGACTTGCAAGTCAAATTTTTAATTCAAATAATGTTTCGCGCGAGAAATTGGTCGAAAATGGTATACAATTTATGCTTGGTATTTATGGAGCGCCGGTCAATGAAACCTCTCTCAATGAATACAGATACTCGAGTTTCCTAAAATCTGTAAGTAAAAATAAAACAGTAAAATTAAATCTACTGCCACCAACTGCTGATGGAGCAGAGTTGCATCTACTCCGCGTCTACTATCAGGTTCAAAAATGGTTGGGCAATGATTTAAATCCTACAGATTGGGGGTGGTTTTTGAAGAATGATGTCTTGATGCCTAAATGAATGTTGAAGCTTCCTGCACCAGATTGTGTTCTTAATATGATTTTTTGCAAGCGCGCGAAAGGTTGTGGAGCACTGTGCGGCTGTCGTAAACTAGGCCTCGACTGCTCAGCAGTTTGCGCAAGCTGTCACGGACAATCATGCCACAATTTCCCTCCCCTTGAAAGTACAGACGAGGATACTTACATCAATCCGGTCGATTGCACGGACCATTTTACTGAAGAAATTGAAACTCCAGAATATATCTGTGATGGCGACAGAGACGAGGTTGAGGAAGAAGAAGTCGAGACGTAACTAAAAATTTTTCTTTCCATTTTTTTTCATTTCTTTAATGAATACTCGAGTTGTGGAATAGGCCTGCAAGGGATACCACTTTAAAAAAAACGCGCCTAGTACTCAACCTCCGTGGGTGGTGTGGAATAGAGTACAAAAAATCCCTTTCGGCAGGTCTGCTAAGTTTTCGAAGTGTTTTGATTGCATTTTTTGGGGTAATTTCTTTGGAATATATGTTTTTCGATAAAGTACTTATTGATTTGGAAACTACTCATCAAGAGCTTTTCAACGATACCCAACAAGACGTGGTTCTAAAAATTTCAACTTTCCACCCCCACCCCCACTCGGTCCTCCACAACCCCTGAATTGGGGGTGTTACCGTAAACTTTATAGAGAGTAAATACTATAATTTATGCTGATAAAGTTTCTCTCTAAACTCCATAGGGGTCGAGACATAATTTCTTCAAAATTTCAATCATTTCTCCCGTCCACCCCCTTGGGCCGATGTGGCTCATTATCGAACTGAACCGAGCTATTAACCCTAGAAATAATTTAAAAAAATTTGGTTCAAATATCTTTGAAATTACGCCCTCTAGCGTGTAAATATATATAAATATATATATGTATATAAATATATATAAATACATACAAACTGTTGAATAGGGGGTGGTTTCGTACTCAGGGAGGCATGAAGCAAAAAACTATGAAAGAATTTTTGGAAATTCATAACGGTATCAATACGCAGATGTTTCTTCAAAATCGTCCTAAAAATTTTTTATGACGTTTTCGTTTCAAAATCCTGGGCTAATTATCGATTGTAGGCTTATTTGTCCCAAATACTTTTTGTAGAGAATTTTGTCAGCTTTAATTTAGTATATGGATGTTTTAGTCGTACAATTGATATTTGAAGAGATATTCGAGAAAAACAAATTTTCGAGCAATTTTCACCCCTAAAAACCACCCTTAAAAGTTAAGCACATGCATAATGATCGGGACTTTTGGGAAAATAATGGAAACCCTAAAATATAACGAAAAAAAAAATAAAAACCTTTTGTCTGAATTATTTCGAATAAAAACCCTAACTTCCGTGGACTATAGCTGATATCTCGCTATCTGCCGGCGCACTGCTCTGGTTTCAGAGTGCCACAAAAAATATTGATTTTCTAATGGCATTGTATTGGTGCTGTTCTGAATTGTTTTCATGACAATATTTCAATAGCACTTTTGCACTTGTGGAAAAAAAGATTGCCTCTTGATCTTGAATGAATTTTGTGATCGTTAAACGGAATAAATCAAAACACCTTATTAGATATTTAAACACTCAAAGATTTATTATAAAGTAATACGGGAGACGTCCATACTCTATGATGGCTGAACAAGAAGAGAGCGATGCCTTTGACAGATTCAGAGACAGCACCGCTCATATACAAACATTGACAAATTCAGTGCTGCCACCTACTTAGATTACTAACAAAAGGATAGTTTATGCTTACTTTAACAAATTTTACGAATGTAAATGCCCGAAAAAAATTTTCTTTTGAATTTGTTAATTATTTTTGTTCTGTGAAATTATTTGTGAAGGAGATAAAAGGATACCAGATTTGCGTTAATTCCATTTAACTATGAATTTTCAGATTTCTGAATGCTAGCAAGGATATCAACGTGCGCGGTAGCGCACGCGCCAAGTTGCCTCGTGCGCTGCCCAGTAGATATTCTCGAACCAGAGAAAACCGCAAAATTGGCATTTTTGAGCTGTTGCTGTAGCGCTCCTGTTGGACCTAGGTCAACCAAATTTTTTTCTTGGCCTTGCCTGGGGCCAATCTACCAACTTTTGCAACAACAACTTTCTGGCTTCTTTAGGGGTCAAAATAGAGCACCCTAAAATTAGCGAAAAATGTGAATCGACCATTCATAATATATATATATAGACAGAGACTCACTGACACAAATGTTCGGGTACTTCCATGATACCTAGAAAAATGAAATTTTGCAGAAATGTAGAACCCTACCCTGCGAGACTGAGAAAAAAACAAACAAATTACTGAAATAAAAGGAGCCAAGTTCTTTGGCCAATGAAAGTACTGATATGAAAGTTGCCAAGTTCTTCATCTCATAAGCAAATTTTAACTTGGCCAGTTTTTTTAGCGTGAAGAATAGCTTAAATTCATTGGAGCCTTCGATTATGTTGATATATTTCGCAGAGGTGAAAGAGTACGGTAACTATAGGAAATATTCCATTCACTAAGAATATAGAAAGTATACTTGAAGAAGGAACGCTGGCCAAGTTAAAATTTGCTTATGAGATGAAGAACTTGGTCACTTTCATATCAATACTTTCATTGGCCAAAGAACTTGGCTCCTTTTATTTCAGTAATTTGTTTGGCTAAAGAACTTGGCTCTTTTTATCTCAATACATAACATGGCGAAACTTTTTGCAAGATCGATTGATTGAGGGGACTTGGCCACCTTTTTTACACGGAGTGTTTTTGTTGGGATTGTATTTTATTCAATTATAATCGTTCGCTCAATTTTGTAATTTAAGGACATTTTGTCACCTCTTTTACATAGTTTCTCCGATCATGACCCCTGGACCCCAAAATATATGTAACGCATTTTAAAATGTTCTTAGGCACACGATAGCTGCCGCAATTTTGAAGATATTTGAACCAAATTTTATTATGTTATTTTTAGGGTTAATGGCTCAGTGAAGTTCGTTAATAAACGGTGGAAATTCGAAATTTTTAGAAGCACGTCTTGTAGGGTATCGTTGATGAGTAGTTTCTAAAAATGAAATTAAAACACTTTGAAATCTACCTCAGCCTGTAGGCCTGCCGAAAAGAATTTTTTTTTTCAGGGTGAACGAATTATATTATAGGGAAGCTGTGGCTGTTTCATTTCTAAAAAAATCGTCAATTTAATTTATAATATTTAATTTATTTTTATTAGCTGAAATGCTAGTTCCCATTTTGATTTTCCACGTAAAATTTTTTCTTAAAAGTACAAGTATAATGAAATCAAGAACTTTTTTCCTATGCTCAAAGCAAGGATTTGTGTCGGAAAACTTACTAAATGAACCCCGAATGTCAGTATATACATTATACCCAGTGATAGATATTGGGCAGCATTTGAATGCAAGCAGCATGCATGGATATATCAATTGGTTCTCATTTCGCACACAAACACCTCAAGTTGAGATCCACTTGCGTGTACATATCGAAATTTACGCTGTGTTCGCCGCTGTGCTGCGACTGCCTTGTGCGGCTTAGAGCTTTGAACCAAAGAATATCTAAACTAAGAAGGGAAACTTGGCGTAAACACTGTCTGTGAAACACGTTTGCTTAGTGGTAGTCTGCCGTCAGTAAATATAGCAACAGAATAGCAGTTGTGTGAGGGAGAAATGAAAAGGCCTGGCCAGTCGCAGCACATTTTGCCGTGACCAAAAACGAAAAGCAAAAATCAACAGAGAGGAGATTAGGGAGTAATGTAAAATCGTATTTATAATAAAAAAGCAAAATTAAAAATTTTGAAAAAACCCACGGCGGTTAAACGTAATTTAAAAAGGATAAAATAATTTAAAAACCCGCGACTTAAAGAATTTAAACCCAAGAATATCCGTCCAGGGCTGGCATTAAATGAACTAGTTTTGCAGTTTTATAGTAACGAGAATAATTGGCAATATTTTATATATTGCAATACTCATTTATATTTATATTAAACATTAAAATAGTAATGGCAGCCCCCGACGGATATTCTTGGGTTTAAATTCTTTAAGTCGCGGGTTTTTAAATTATTTTATCCTTTTTAAATTATGTTTAACCGTCGTGGGTTTTTTTCAAAATTTTTAATTTTGCTTTTTTATTTCAAATTTTTTAGAGAGCATGGGCAATATGTACATTGTAGTACATATCAATATAGTTTATTTGATAGTAATAAAATATAAGTATTTACAACTAAACTTTGCCCGGGGCTTTGTTGTAACTCAACTCGATATCATTACGTACAATGAAAATAATAAGTAATAAGTAAAAATGACGGTAGTAAGTAGAAATGATACTCTGTACAGAAATACTCACCTATTGAGTTTCTTAATATGTAGGAGCTAATATAAAATATATTACTGCAGGGCTCCCTAGTGAGTTACTGCCGTAACACCTATTTAAGTATCCTCAGTAATAAACCACAAACCCATTACTGAAAACCGCATCAAAATCGGACAAGTAGTTTTGGTTTTGCACAAACAAATGTTTACTGCAGCGCCCCCTGGTGAGTTGTCACCGTAACACCTATCTAAGAACATGCACCAATCAAATCCAAACCCATCACTGAAAACCGCATCAAAATCGAACTAGTAGTTTTGGAGATATATGGCGACCAAAGAATATCTACTCAATAAGAACCGACACTACTATCTGTACACGGCTGGATTGCTGATGTGTGCATCGGTGCTGTGGAAAATTAGATAGCAGCAGAGTAACATTTGTTAAAGTGGAATAACAAATGGGGGTGTGTCGCACAGCGTGGTTCATATTTGCCGCAGCACATCAAAAGCCGCAAGCAATCTGATTTGCGATCGTGCGAACTTCCAAGTCGCCCTGCAGTGAAAGCACTTGTCAACGCAGTTTAAACAGAGCTTTTGACTTGTTACAAGCTTTCATTTTGAGTTTAGAAGCACTTAAAGCTCATGGTTGCCCATTTAGAAGTGCGGCATGAAAAAACCGCCAGCTGATTGTCAGAGGCAAAGAATATCGACGTCAGAGGCAGAGAATTACTACGTCAGAGCCGACGAACTTCTTGGCACTCTTTTCCTCTTGTACGTTATTTACATTATTTTAGTGACCTCTCTCTCACATTTTTCTTTTTAATCTTTTTTTCCTATACACTCAAAAAAGAGTTTCGGTTCTTATTGAGTAGATATTCTTTGATGGCGACATTGGTTTGCACAAACATCCTCTCACCCCAAACGCATATACCATCTCCGTGCCGTCGTGGGTAAAAAACGGGGGAAAAGCATATGAAGCCACGTTGCGGCAGAGCAGAAATTGTGCGAGCTCTTTCGTTCTTATGTGCATTTTGTACTCTTGTACTCTTGAACTATTCTAATTTTTTTGTTGAAAAAAGCAAAGAATACGTTTGCAGCAAAAGTTTCCCTTCTTAGTTTAGATATTCTTTGCTTTGAACAGTGGGCGCTGAAACTGACGCCCGCAAAGAGGTCTTTTCTCTGAAGTTGCGATCAGCATTCTCGGTCGAGTCAAGTGTGCACTTCACAGCTTAGGACGTCTTAATGTTTATATAGTCTTTGGTTATAGTCACAATAAAGAAATTAAAAATTGAAAACTTCTAATGGGTTAAAACGTTTGCGAATTACATTAAAATGTGCTTTATTTTTTCTAAATTTTGCTTTTCTGAACTAAAATCTTTCATTATTGTTAATGATGTAACGTAAAACTACTATTTTTGCAAAAGGGTGAATTCGGTTTGCAAAAGGATGAATTTCGTTTGCAAAAGGGTGAATTTAAAGTGTAAACACTGTAGCGAAGCACTACCGGGCCTAGTTATAATAATATACCAGAATGAATGTTCAAAGTGAGAAGAGCACAAAATACGAATGAACCGTAAACGATATCATTTTGGAGGGACAAAAGCATAAAAATAAAAAATTCATATTTTGCGATTTCAGCAATACATAACAAAATAACTTGGTTTAATAATTAATTTGACAACCACATTTTTACTTTCGAATTTAATTTAATTGCACATTCGAGGCAAACTTTTATGTGTGAGTACACTTCGAAAAATGAGAAATCAACGGAACATTGTTAAAGGTATTATTGCATTACATCATAACGCAATGCCTTCGGTCACAAATGAAAAAAAGATATAAATAATATTTGAGTGCCACAAAACAACTTCTTGATGCTTTAAAAAAATTCATTGGCCTTATTTCAAATTTATACCGAAAATGCTCAGACTCTGTTTTCAAAATCGCTCAAAAAGCCATTAAAACTAAACTGCAGGATGTTATTTCAGGAAATAAATGTCTATATTTCCAGTCGCATCAATCAACATGTCGTGAATAGTTTCTTTAACACTTTCAATATGTTGCATTGAGTTGGATGATGACATTGATATATACTTTTGTTGGTTGCGATAATGTTGTAGAATACTGAACCGTTTACACGGAAACATCATTATGAGTGCCAGAAGAAAGAGCCATTTTAGATAGCGTCGATAATGATCGTCGAGGAAAACTGCTGGCATCTGGCTCAGAAAATAGTTTACGAAAGCTAAAAATAGAAAGCTTAATATGGTTTTTTTATTTTTGTACAAGTATTTTACTTCAAAATACTACGAATGTACTTACAACTTGCGTATTCCAGATTCTGATGATTTTTTCCACGGCGCATCATCGGGTTCATAAGGTAATGGTCCCTGTACTGGAGGATCTTCTTCTGGTGATCTAATATTTCAATCGTTAGTTAAAATAAGGATAGGAGGAACATATTTTATTTACGGTTCACAATTTTCCTCAAGTTTTTCTTCTTCCTGTGGTTTTAGTAAATCTAATTCCTCCGTTAAATCGTTAATTTTAGACAAAAGTTCATCTCGTTCGTTGAGTAACTCTTTCAATTCAAGTGTTGTATATCTTGGTCTATTTGGATCATTTTCATCTTGAGACTTAATTAAATCTTCGTTTTCTTTTTCTGCAATACCAAGCCTTCTTCTCAATGTCACAATTTCCCTATGTTGATCTTGAAGTTGTGCGAGAAAATCTGCACGTTCTTCACATAGTGTGCGAACTTGCACCTGCAGAAGTTTTTGACGTCTTCGTGTCTCACGACCGGAGTTTTTCAGTCGGTCAATTTGAATGTTCAACTGAAAAAGGGAATATTTTTAATGGTAAGTTAATGGTATGTGTGGGATAGAAGATGGCAGCAATCTCCCAAAATTTGCGGTTTTAAAGTTATATCCTCAGTTTTTTATCAGCTTCCAAATATTGCGATTTTCACCAAATGACTAAATTAACACTACTGCTATTTGGCATTTTCAAATTTTGAAAGCATATTTGAAACATCAAGCCTCAAAATTCCATATAAAGCTCATACTACCACAAACAAAATTTTGGTGAGTCTATATGTTTGCCAAATTATATTGGATTCCAATGTACTATAATGTTTTTAACTACAATGTTCAAATATATCGGGTGGCGAAAGAGTAATGACCCTATTTCAAGGACAAATTTCATTTATTTCATTTCATTTATTCAAGAAACAAGAACGCTACACAAGGAAGATACAAGTCTTTTAATAAGTGTAGGAATTTTCAAGAAAAAGAAAACACAAGACAAAGTAAAAACAATAAGAAACTAAAATTAAATCACTTAAACTAATCTAATGAAAATTTACAAAATTCATAACCGTTTAAGAAATCCTAAAAATATCGAACAATTTACCTGCAAAATCACGACCGCTGCAATTCCTGCGCAAAACAATTGGTAGGCTGTTCCAGAGCCTACTGTACAAAATATTGCCTTTCAGTAGCTAAATACCGAAAATATGGACCAATAAATGAGAAGATCGTTCAGAAAGAGGCATATTACCCTTTTGGAAGAGATTACGAGGTTTTTTAGTTATTATCAAATTACGCAGTAGCAGTACTGCACGAAAACTTATGAAGGATTTAAGCCGACAACCAAAAATCACATTCAAGTGCGCAGAAACATGATCAAAGCGCCTAAAGCCGGAGATACACGATACGGAAAACGTCGTATTTATAAGGAAGTATATTTTTCTGACATCGAGTCACACGATAGCAAATCTGAGCTTGCAGCCTGCTGTTCGCACTTCGCGACGACTGCGTCGCCCGTATGAGAACAGAGAGCAGTGGAACTATGTGTATATTTCCACTTCTCTCTGCATGAGCCCCAATTTCAAAAATGTGTACACGAAGTTTTATGTTGTGTTAGTCCAAAGTTTTATGTTGTGTGAGTCGAGCAGCACGAACCCCTCAGATTCCTTTGATGTGTGCCGAAAATATTCCGAAATTTTTGGGTTATTCATAAGCGATACACCATATTGCTTATCGTCGAGTCACACGATATGAAATATGGCGTATCGCTTATAAATACGACGTTTTCCGTATCGTGTACCTCCGGTTTAAGACCAAACGCATATCGCACTGCAGAGTTAAAAGCAACACTGAGCTTGCGCATGTGGAATCAGGCCTACAGAAAATCCCACAGCCGTATAATATTAAGGGCAAAATAAGCGATCGTACCAACATAACACGCGTATTTACAGGCGTGAAATGTGAGGAGAGAGCAAGGCGGCGCAGAGTTGATTTATATATAAGGTAAGATGACTGGTAATAAAATCCTGACAAACTTGGGATGTAGGTCATCAAGACCACATGCATTAGATTTAATAGTCATGATAGCCCTACAAACATGTGCCTCAGTAACCGACCTGAAACTGAACCCATGAAAGGGGTCCTGAGCAAAAAGTGTGGAAAGGAAGTTATTGCAAGGGTTTGCAGTAGAAGTCGAAGTAGTAAATAAACAGTTGAGGTCGTCTGGATCAACATAAACAATATCAGCACTCTTACTCTTGGATGAACTGACACCAGTAAGCCTTAAATTACTCCACAATTTCTTTGCTGGTAGCTTAGGATTAAGATGTTGCGAATAATACCGCTTTTTGGAGCTTAGGATTACGGAATTAACCCTATTTCGCAAAATGCGATATTCATTCCAGGAAGCAGAAATTTGATTGAAAAAAGTAACTAAATTCAAGTCGTCAACCAGCAAGAGGTCAAGAAGCGTGGAGGAAGACGATGTAAAATGTGTAGGCGCGGAATTAACAGATGAGAGACCAAAAATATTTATAAGATTACGGAGATTGTTATATGTGCGAGTAGGAATGAGCCAAAGGGGGTTATCGCTTCATATCGACTTTTCATAGAATCACAAGTGACCGTATTGCCAGAGTTGCTTCATATCGACTTTAGTCGATCATTGTTAAAAATATTTAGATTTAGTTTGATTTAAGTTAGATGTACGAATGAATTCGCAGTCGAATGAATTCACAGTTATAGTTAAACCAAAGACTATATAAACATTAAGACGTCCCAAGCTGTGAAATGCACACTTGACTCGACCGAGAATGCTGATCGGAACTTCAGAGAAAAGAGCTTTTTGCGGGCGTCAGTTTCAGCGCCCACTGTTCAAAGCACCAGAGAGCACAGACTGTGTAATACAGCAACGCACGGGGTGCGCAGCGGCAGACGGGTTGTTTCAAAAAGCGTTTTTCTGCTAGCTGATATCTCGCTATCTGCCGGCGCACTGCTCTGGTTTCAGAGTGCCACAAAAAATATTGATTTTCTGATGGCATTGTATTGGTGCTGCTTTGAATTGTTTTCATGACAATATTTCAATAGCACTTTGCACCTGTGGAAAAAAAGATTGCCTCTTGAGTGAATTTTACGAATGTGAATGGCCAAAAAAAAATTTTCTTTGAATTTGTTGATTATTTTTGTTCTGTGAAATTATTTGTGAAGGAGATAAAAGGATACCAGATTTGCGTTAATTCCATTTATCAATGAATTTTCAGATTTCTGAATGCTGGCAAGGATATTGTATTTTATAAAATTATAATCGTTCGCTCAATTTTGGGCTTTTATTTTAAGAACATTTTTCACATTGGTGCCGAAACCCGGGAGCGAAGTAACGCTAATAACGGAATTTTGGGTTCGCGAACGAGACGGTTTGAGATTAAGTGATCGCTTAATTGATTATTATCGGATTAAGAAAATAAGTCGAAATGGAATTAGCGTCCCGCGCTACCTACCGCGGGCAAGTAACCAAACTTGCAAAGTGCGCGTCAGAATACTTGCAATCAGATGCTTCTAAAGTCAGTGAAAGAACGGACAATTTGGACAATGTAGAAGAGGAACTAACGGTTCTACTTGACCGCATCACAAGTGCATATGAAAATCTTCAGAAGGCTAATCAGGAAGCTCGCCCGTTAATCAAAGGTGAGGACGTTAACAGGGAAGCGGAAAGTATTGCCGATTATAACGACAAAGCCATAGCAACGATTACTAGACTAAAACAGCGATTAAATAAAGTGCGGAGATACCTCAGCAATAATATGAGCGCGCAGTTAGTTTCAGCTCAGCAGCAACACCAACAACAGCAGCCGAAGGAACCGATTTCAGCAGTGAAATTAAAAAAGCTCCATCCTAAGATATTCGCGGGTGATTTCAAAGACTGGACACCGTTTTGGGAACAATTTCGAACATTAATACATGAAGATAAGTCCCTCTCAACTATCGATAAATTTAATTATTTACAGTCATTGTTAACGGGAAGGGCAGCAGCAACAATAGCCGGCTTGACTCCGACAGAAGCTTGTTACAACGTGGCTATAGCGTTGCTGCGAGAAGAGTACGGCAATACAGAGAAAATAATAGATCATCACATGCAGAGCCTACTATCAATACAACCGGTTACTTCAAAAACAGACGCATCGAGTTTGCGAAGACTGTATAATTCCGTATTAGTTTGCACTCGTTCCCTGTCAGCGGTGGGTGTGCCAGAGTCTAATTACTTTGTTATGCTAAAGGGTATTCTGCTGCGGTGTTTGCCTACTGAGATGCGAGTGGAGTATTATCGGCGCTGTGACACTTCTATGGAAGACTCCCAGGAGAAGACATCCCGGGAAGAGGAAGTGTGTAGTGAGAGAAACAACCAGGGCCGTACTCAGACCGGTTTTTCCGGACAATTTTACCGGGGCCCGGGTCCCAAGAGGGCCCGGGTCCGACCGTGCCCCGCCAAACATCTACTTCAAGAGACCGTCTGCCTAGTTACTAAATCTAATATCTATAATGATAAATTGTTAATATCGTTCATTACAATTACAAATAATTTATGACGAATGATTTACTGTTACTCCAGTACGATCATGCCAAAACCCTGCGCAAAGATTTTCTATAATATTTCCTGCATGCTCTTCGTATCTCTGGGCGCGGTGGGGTAGAGCGTAGAGGGGTGGCGATGGCCCGCTCACTGTCTCGCGCAGGCGCGCTGCGATGTCATACGCTGTTATTGGCAGTGCGTGTGCCTGTCATTCTCTGTTTGCTTTATTACTTATTCTCATCCGTCTCATCTCACTCTCCCATCTCGTTCGTTACATCTGCAGACAGACACTATTTATGAGTATAGTCCGGTCGGATTTCAGAATACTGTGTTTTGTTGAGTGCAAGTGCGTGTTTTGTCGCTTTCTACATAAAATAGCATACAATGAGTTCTTATAAACACAAATCTGGATCTCAAAAAAGAAAAGAAAAGGAAGTGCGCGATTTAAAGGCTGCCAAAGGGCAAACGTCTTTGAATAGGTTTATAATAACAAAAACTTTTAGTGATAATGCTGACACTACGGCGTCTGAGCCTGAAACTTCTGTTTTTTTATCCGAGACTGACACTGTAGATACTCCCGTCCTCTCCTGCCCCTCGACATCATTAACATTGACATTATGTGAGACTGATAATGTGGATACTACCGTCCCCTCAGGCCCCTGCTCTACGTCATTGACATTATGTCAATACTTCGATGTTGGAAGTCCTGATTTTAATATTGAAACAGACTTGAAAAAATTTCACGAAAAGCCGCCTACAGTTTTTCCATTGGACCCAAAGGGGGCCTCAATGCCTACTTTTATTTTTAAAAAGAAGTTAGCAAATGGGGAGAGTGTAGAAAGAGATTGGTTGGTTTGGAGCAAAACCAAAGCAGCTTTATTTTGTTTACCATGTAAACTCTTCAGTCCGCCAGGTGTTGTCAAGATTTCAAGTCTTGCATCAGATGAGGGATGGCCTGCATCTCGAAATTGGTATAAGCTATATGCTAGAGTTCCTGAGCATGAAAAAAGTGAACTCCACAAGTCATGTTATGTGCAATGGAAAACTGAGCAATTTAAACACTATAAAGATAAATCCTTAATTGACCTCCTTGATAAAAATATAAAGCACGAACAACAAGTGTGGCGTGGTTTACTTCGGCGCTTTCTTGATGTAACGCTTTTTCTTGCTGAGAGAGGGTTAGCTTTCCGAGGTGACAGCGACAAAATTGGCGATTGCACAAACGGGAATTTTCTCGGTATACTAGAACTCTTAGCAAAATATGATCCGCTTCTTAGTGAGCATCTGCAAAAAGTTCGACATTCTCAGGAAACTGGAAACAAGCTTCAAGTTTCTTACCTATCACCGAAAATTCAAAATGAGTTTATTGATGTGTGTGGATCAATTGTGCTGCAACATATTCTGAAGGAACGCGAAGAGGCCAAATATTTTGCTTTGATAGTCGACGCTACTCCAGACTCAGCTCATAAGGAACAAACTGCGTTTTTGATCCGATATGTTCATCTTCCCGACAAAGACACTGAAAAAGTAAAACCTGACGAAAGTGAACCAAGAGAACAGTTGTTCGAAATCCACGAACGCTTGCTCGCTTTTGTGGATTGCTCCAAGAAAACTGGAGAAGCGATATACGACCTTATTAAAGCCACACTTTCTGGATTCAGCATACCTTTGTCTGACTGCCGAGGACAAGGGTACGATAATGGCAGTAACATGAAAGGAATGTACAAGGGCGTACAAGCCAGATTATTGAACGATAACAACCTTGCCGTGTACTCTGCATGTGCGTGTCATTCCCTGAATCTTTGTGGAGATCAAGCAGCAACAAGTTGCCGTGAAGCGGACACGTTTTTTGGAGTGGTCCAAAAGCTGTATAATGTTTTTAGTTCAAGTCCTCAACGATGGGAAATTCTCCAGAAGAAAGTTGGCTGCTCATTACATTCAACCTCACAAACTCGATGGTCTGCAAGAGTAGAAAGTGTTAGACCAATAGCTGCACATCTTCCGAGTTTAGTGGAAGCACTGCACGACGTTTTGCTTCTAAATTTATCGGCAGAGTGTCGAAGAGACGTAAAAGGACTCATAACATACATGAGATCATTTGACTGTTTGATTTTGGCATCAATATGGCTTAAAGTTTTAAAAACCATTGACATAGTCAACAAAGTAATTCAGGCGCGTGGAGCGACGATTGACGTGATCAGTGAGAATCTAAATGATTTAGTTGGTGAACTACAGAAGCTGCGAAATGAAGGTTGGGAAAAAATTTGGAGTGAAGTATCAACTGTAGCCAAAAATATTGGCTGGCCTGATCACTTAACAGAGCAGTCCAAGAGAGGGAAAAAGCGAAAAAGGATGGCTGATGAGGATGGTACTGACGAAGACAAACAAGAGGTAGTCGATGAAAAAAAATTGTTTGAAAGAAATGTTTTCATCGTCATTTTAGACCAGATAATTTCAGATCTGGATTCGAGGTTTCAGTCACTTAAAGACATTAATCAGGTCTTTTCAGTCCTTTTGGAATTCAGGTGTATGACAGATGAAGATATCAAATCAAAAACCAGGGAGCTAGTTTTAAGATATCACAATGATTTACAAGAAGAATTAGTTGACGAAATTCAAAGCCTCAAGTTAATATATTCAACAAACTTTGGAAAAAAGACACTCAATCCATTAGAACTACTTAACCATATTCACAAGATAAACCTTTCCAACATATTTCCAAATGTGTGTATCGCAGTTACGAATTTTTTTGACCATTCCTGCAACTGTTGCAAGCGCGGAAAGATCGTTTTCGACTTTAAAAAGAGTTAAGAATGTTCTGCGATCTACAATGACACAACAGAGATTATCAAGCCTTGGGGTTCTGGCTGTGGAATCTCAAATAGCTAAAACAATCAACATGGATGACGCTATCAATGACTTCGCGGCCAGGAAAGCTAGAAAGAAGTCCCTGTAGTTTGCTGCATTTTTCAACTGAAGTCCGGATGATTCCCCGTATATTTGAATTGTATAATTAATAAATCAAGTATGCGATTGTAAAATTAATGAAATTAATTTAAAATAAAGTTTAAATGCTCCGATTAAAACTAGTTTCTTATTTATTTAAACAAACGTAGCGGATCTTACTACATTAACAAAATAATAAAATGTGACTTTGGGATATCGTCAAAGAGGGAATGGATTCGAAGCGGTGTGGCGGTTGGGAGGGGGGCGCAATACCGGGACATGAAGGGGCCCGGCCTGATATCTTTACCAGAGCCCGGCAAAGCTGGGTACGGCCCTGTATGCCTCTCGTCCAATCTGTAATATGGTTGAATACACGCGAATACGATACATATATTCAACTTGTCTGAAATTGGTTTATGAACGCATTAAGAGTAAGAAAGAATAATAAAGAACATTTTAAAGTATATATAATATTCTCATAACGCGTTATATGTTTATTAAGAGCCTTTTAAAGTGCATGATTGTATATTAGGTTATTAAGAGGTAATTAAGAGCTTATTAAGGTATATAGTATCTCCTAAGTGCCATTTAAAGTACTTTGTACCGGTGTTCCCGCGTTATATTTTGACGTTTATCACTCAACTTACTGAAATCAAACCAGAAGGTTCGATATAAAAGTGATTCGCGTAAATATAAAGTGAAACAGTGAATATGTTTGTCATTTTAGAGAATAGAAACAATAAAATTGAAGTAGCACCAAGTAATTGGGTGAAGATGAATGGTAAGGGAAAAGAAATAGTTTACTGGCCGAAGTGCAATGTTACAAATTTGCAAAAAAACCCAAGTTCTCAGCCAATTATTTACGGCAACAATAAGTGGCATATCGTGCCGGATATCGTCAAGCGCCGAAATATTCCCACTCTCCAAGAAGCAGAGGCAGAATTGGCAAGAATGCTTACTACTGATCCAACAGACTCCGAAACCAATGGATTGCCCAATATCTTAACTCGAAAGCGTCGAAGTTTTCGGAAAAATGCTGGGACCCGGAATGTGCCAAAATTTGATATCGGAGGTGCTCTGTTCCAAAAGCCAGAGTCAATGGTCTCTACGATCACTTCTCAGCAGCTAACTGATGTGATATCGCTAAAGCCTAAAATCACCATTGTTAGCCACTAGATCTCGCCAGTCGCCAACAATTACATCGCCGGCGTCACATCAGGACCAAGTGTTGACATCGGCATCATTGGACACCGGCATTCAGTCGAAAACTTCGAATGAAAATACATACTGTAACACCAAGTTTGGTGTACATAAGTGAAAATGGGGTGAGTTAAATTTCATCCAGATTTGATTTCCTTCATTCTAAAACTATTCTTAATTTAAATTTTCCACCAACAATACGTTGACGAATATGGAAATTTGTTAGGGGAAACAGATACATCTCAACAATATTTGTTGTATGGAGAGGCAGAAAGTGTCGGGGACAATCTACAATTTGTTACTAATAACCCAAGTGTTCCACAAGAGCAGGGAGAAAAAGAGGAAACAACTATGACACAGAATAGCAATGAAAGAATTCAAAACACTTCATGCGGGTGCTCCAATTCAATGATCATGAGAATGCTGAATACAATCATCGACAATCCATATAGACTTGGAAAAAAAAAATCGTCACTCTTGAAAAATGCGTGCAAACAATTTATTCTTTAGTCTCTAATTCACGACCCGGCTCATCATTTTCAAACGCTTCTGAAGTATTGCAGCAACAAACACCTGCAGTGGAGATCACGCAGATTTCAGACGAACAGGATCTGACGGCATTTGAGGAATCTCTAGAAGATAAAAATTTGCGAAAAAAAAGTATTGATCATTTTGTAAACGCGATTGGTCGAAATGGTACTGATACTTTTAACAAATTTCATCGCAGCATCGCGCCAAAGCTCGACAGAAAAATGTTTGCTACGAATTTTTGGTCCAAAACCGCATGGACTGGTGGTCAAGACTTTACCGGACTCAAAAAATTCCCCTTTGCCACTCGCATTGTGTTTATAAGTTTTTCCATCGATATTGTTCAAGCTATTTCCGGTACATTAATGTCGGATCGCGATATAGCCGAATTCGTGAAAAGCAGGACAAGAAGCAGCAGCTATATTCGGACAACCAGTCGAGAGGTATCGTCACGAAAAACACCAAAGATGTGAAACCAGAAATGATGATCGCCGTAATAATACTGAATTAGAACATCAAGTCCAGTCCAGTAGGATTAAACGAAAAGCAGAAAGGGGATTGTTAAACTTAAAAAAAAATTCAATTAATTTTTTTTTTTTTTTTGGGTCATTCCATGTCAATTCAACACACCTATTTTACCTCACTATCTCCGAATTCAACGAAATTTGGCACATAGGTAGTTTGCATGTAGCCTAAGAAAAATGTCAAATTTCATTATATTATATACACCCGTTTCCAAATTATGGACATTTAAAATTTTCAAAAATTGCTGAAAATCTTACGTCTGCAAATTTTCAAATACTTATAGCTCCTCTCCAAATCAAGTTACAAACTTGATATAGGTGTCATTTTGCAGCTAATTAAATTACCTTTTTAATGACATATAACTTGGTATAGATTGTCATGAAAAAATTTTTTTTCATTTCCAAAAAAAAATTTGAATTTCAAATTTTGAAAAATGCGCATTCTCAATTTTTCGGAAAAAAATACAGTAAATTGTCCATGGTATTAGCCAACAACATACAAAGTTTGAAAGTGGGAGCTTAATGGGTTCATGGCTAAAAATATTAAAAATAAAGTTAACTTAAGACAAAATTTAAATTTTTTTTATACAGGGTGTTTTGAGGGGGGTTGCAGATATTTTGCATATGGATAGGGATGGTCATTGTGAGTATTTTGAGCCACATATGTTATAGTCCAAAGTCGCATGGTTTTTGAGATATTCGCAAAATTCCGATTTTCTGCTAAACAGGGGTGCTATAGCGGTTAACAGCCAATAATGCAATAATTAGAGTTTTTTGTTGGACTTATTTGTGTTTTTTTGTTGTGCTATGAAACAGTCCACCGAAAAAAATGTTACCGCAGCGTACAAGGTCGAAAATAAAAAAATAAAGGCAAAATAATACCAAGGAAAGTAGTTTTTCGCATCAGTCTTGTAAGTTCCGTTATCTGTAACAAAGAAACTACCCAGTGTATCACCCTTCAAATAACTTAAAAACATCCTTGATTTGTATCCTTTCCAATGATGTTTATCATACTCCACCAGCCGCCTGCGTTTTCTCAGAAAACGATTTTTGAATGGACGAGCCTAACTAATTTTTAAAAATAATCAAAACTTAAGCTTGCTTACACAAAGGGAATTTCTCGTACTTGAGTCGAGCGGTCAATTTTTGGATAATGTGTCTCGGCTTGTGCAAACCAGGCGTAACACAAATCAGTTATTATCCAGCACGTGTTGAGATTAATTGCTAATACTGTCTATTTCATTCATGTTTCCAATTCCAAGTTCTTTCTCTATTAAAAATAAGTGTTGAACCCTTTTTACATTGAAATTTTTTTGCTTTTGGTTTTTGATTTTTGAACTTTTTGAAAATTGGGATGACTGCGTTTACGAGTTTTGAAAACGTGGACATAATTTTTATGCACGGACGTGCTAATGGAAGTGGCACTAGTGCTCCAGAAACGTATGCAAACATCGACCGCTCGAATACGAGAAACTTAAGCTTGTTTTAAGTTTTGATTATTTTTAAAAATTAGTTAGGTTTATCTATTCAAAAATCGTTTTCTGAGAAAACGCAACTACCTGGTGGAGTATGATAAACATCATTGGAAAGGATACAAATTAAGGATGTTTTTAAGTTATTTGAAGGGTGATACACTGGGTAGTTTCTTTGTAATAGATAACGGAACTTACAAGACTGATGTGAAAAACTATTTTCCTTGGTATTATTTTGCCTTTATTTTTTTATTTTCGACCTTCTACGCTGCGGTAACATTTTTTTTCGGTGGACTGTTTCATAGCACAACAAAAAAACACAAATAAGTCCGACAAAAAACTCTAATTAGATGTTTTATTGGCTGTTAACCGCTATAACACCCCTGTTTAGCAGAAAATCGGAATTTTGCGAATATCTCAAAAACCATACGACTTTGGACTATAACATATCTGGCTTAAAATATTCACTATGACCCCCCCTATCCATAGGCAAAATATCTGCAACCCCCCTCAAAACACCCTGTATATTACACACAAAATAAGCACAGCAATCTTAAACTAACAATAACAATAATAATAATTTTTGAAATGGTCATAATTTTTGAATAGCTATACTATCATTGGCAATAACTGGTTATTGCTTCATTGCTGCGCAAAATTTCATCCTCTGATAGAACATAATTTCTTGTTGTATTACTTGTTGGATTTACGGTACACAGGACATCTGGGAAAGGTACCCACAAAACATCAGGCCGTTTTGGGTAACAAAATCAAGGCGATGGTCCTCGGGGATGCAGGAATGTAATTTTTACTTCATCCAGCTCTTCGTTTTTTTCCATTACATATCCAAGCCACCAATATTCGTCGTATACAACCGTCACGTAACCATTGCAGTCTCTCAATTTCAGTTTATTTGTTGAAATTGAAACCGATACCTGAGAGGAGTTAATAGCTTCTGAAAATACTTTCACTGTCAATTTATTTAGGCTTCCAGCAACTGGTATAAATGCATGAAATTGTTGTGTTCCTTTGATTGTTAAGGCCTCACTAAAACGGTCTTCCAAAAATATTTTTGAGCGCACATGATCTTCTTGGGAACTATATGCAAAATCTATTCCAGTAACATTGATGACTGCCCATTCAAACAAATCATGGGGTGTCAAGATTTGCTCTTCAAAAGGACGTTGCAAACTAGCTTTGGTTGCAAGTCTCTTTATTGTTCCACCCACGCCGTCACTAGCCCCTTGGCCATGCGCTGTGGCAAAACAGTGCCATTCGGCTTCAATGCCAAAATCTTGTTTATGGTAGCACAAATTGTAGAAATTTTTCTTGTTCTTGTATTGTGCAGCGCACCCATCAGAAAAATAAAACAGTTTTTTTGGTATCTTATCAAATTTTCTTGTGAAGTAATCAATTAGTTTCTTCTGGAAAGTGTAAACAGCTACTGTGTTGTGCTCAAGACAATCTGATATTATAACAAAGTTTAGGTTTTGGACCTTACCGTCTTCTTTGTAATATACCACCAAAGGGTGAACCGTGGCTTGATCATTAGCCCAGTGATAACTTTGAGGTTCATCTTAAACAACCATGCGGTAGTTTTCAGAGAAATCCAACAATACAGCATATTCAGATTCAGTCAAGTATTCCTTTACATGGTTCATGTACGAAGTCTGTTGTTTGGCGATAAAATCGTGACGGATTAACACTGACAACTTAGAGCAAAACAGATCAATAAATTCTGCTGAAGGTTTCTGTACAATTTCCAATGTACATCGGTCAACTGATATCCACTGCAGGAATGTAATTTTTTCGATTAAGTTTTCCTGAAATGATTTCTCTAAGATTGCCCTAATTACTAAATCTCCGGGACATAAGCTGCAATTTTTGAATATTTTAAATGGCCATAATTTGGAAACGGGTGTATATAATATAATGAAATTTGACATTTTTCTTAGGCTACATGGAAACTACCTATGTGCCAAATTTCGTTGAATTCGGAGATAGTGAGGTAAAATAGGTGTGTTGAATTGACATGGAATGACCCTTAAAATGTAAATAATAAAATAAAACAACAAATTTGAATCAAAGAAAAATGTTTAATTTATTAAATTCGATTTCAGAGTATGCCACAATGGAACGAATACCAAATCGAATATAGGATTTTCCTCTTCAATTTCGGTATCACCAAAACTACCAAAATATTTTAAACAAAACATTTTAGAAACAATGTCTTCCAACGCATATAATTGTGGTGATCTGAACGAATTTCTAGACCCGTAAATAAATAGAGCATCAGACTCGATTGGAATATTGAAAAATGTTTCCTTTTCAGCAATTGGACTTCCATAGACATAGCATTTTTTATCAGGGTAAGATACGAAGCACTTTACACTAACAATTTCTAGTTTTTTCGTGAGAATCCATTTGTTTCCAGTTGTACTGTCAATTTTAAAATCATTTGTTTTCAATTGCTTGAAAACTCTGTAACGTGGTAGGGTAGTACGTGATTCACTTGTGTCAAAAGACTCGTATGACCTGCGTCAGCAAAGTGACCGGTTTTGCCCATCACTATTCAGACATGAGACTCGCACAGCGGCGCCAGGAATGATAAAGGCCGAAACACATTGGGAATGCCGATGTCGGCATTCTGCGGCATCGCGCTTCCAACACACACTATGTTATGAAGTAGCACACATTACAGCTTCGCCGAGGCGGCCGCGGCCGGCATAATGCCGGCATTGTCGGAAAATTCCGACGTGCTGGATTACTCCAAGCACCGCGGCGGCCTCCTGTCACTTTTGTTTGCATTTTGAATCGGTTTTTTTTTGTACCGTTTGGTTTTGTACGTGCATCATATGACTTCTCAGGTAAGAAAAGTGATTATATTTAGTTATTCCTGTTCACAACATCTCTCTTTAAGAAAAATATGGATACATTCTCATTGCAGCAAAAAATTCTTCATGATTCCTCGCCTTCATTATTCTGAATGCTTGGACTGTAAATCCATGAATGTCACGGGTAGTCCATAGCTCACGTACCCACAATCTTTTTTGCGTCGCTCACCTAAAATTTATTAACTGGAACAGCAAACTAACTGCAGTTGCAGCATTTTCTACTTCACTCTCAGTCACATCCATGTCCACTTTTACAAAACTACTGATTTGCAGCTGTTAGCTGCCAGATGCTGTAATGTGTTCGCGATGCCGATGCCAATGCCAGCAGAATACCAGCATCGGCATTCTCAATGTGTTTTGGCCTTAATGTTTTCTCGCCACGAGGTTTTGATGCATTCTAGGTTATCAATTGATGACAATTACTACGTTTACATGCAGGATTGAATCCGGATTGAATCCCTTGTAAACGCGTATCGAATTGAAAGTGGATCGACTGGATCCGATCCCATTTTTTGGTTGGATCGAGTTGAACTGACAGCTGTAAAGTGCATGTAAACGCAAATCGAGTGATCGAAAGTTCTGTCAAGCTGTCAAGTATTTATTTCCAAGTTGTTTGTTTAGAAGTGCGGCTCGCATAGCAAATTTAGCTAATTTTTTGTAAAATGTCGAAAAGAAATGTGTGGGAATAGGAGGAGACGGTTGGAATGTTCAACGTAATGCAAGAACTAAACATGAAAAAATTATTTGACGGAATAATTTACCGGAATGCGGAAATTTATAAGAAAATCGAAAAAGAACTTATAAAAAGAGGCCTCGGTTTCAAGAATGAAAAGCAAATTGAGATAAAATGGAAAAATTTAAAAAGGGATTATATAAAAAAAAAAAAAAAAAAACACAATATAATAAGAGTGGAAATGATAGGGAATTGTGTTCGTTTTATGAAGAATTAGACACAATTTTAGGATCCCGGCCGTCAGTAAACGTTATAAATTTTGGTGTTGATTCATCAAGAGGTACAAGAAATATAAATTTAAAATGTTTTACATTGTCAACGTGTTTTTCTAGAGCAAGAAGACTTATATGAAGACATTAACTCTACATTGGAATCATTGGATGACAATACGCAGCACTGCAGTACAGCTGCTTCTGAAATATCGGGCACATCAACTGGTACAAACAACAGTAACCCAATTATATTTAATCTTCGATTCCTTATTTTAAAAAAATAATCCTTCTAACTCTGCGTTTGCGCAGTAACAATCCAAAACCATCAACATATGTAAAAGGTGCCTATGCGAAATGCATAGAAAAACTGGAAGGCACAATTAAAAAAACTCAGGACGCAATGAATAAGGAGTTTTTTGGAAACCAAAAGAAACTTATAGATTATGAGTTTAATTTATACTGTAAAAAGGAAGAGGATGTAGAGCAAAAATTTCAATTAGCGGCCAGACAACTGATGGAGGAATCTACAACCAAATTTTTAAGAGGATTAGATACTCTTTTGAATGGAAATGTTTCTAATTCTGGATTGAGTATTTGTCGGAAACTGAAAATGATTAACATGTATGGCTAAGTCAAAGTGTTTTAAAAAGTGCCTTCTAATTCATGTTAGCATTTTGTACTGAAATTTTGTTTTCATTGTTTTGGTTTCCTTTTAAGTTATTTAAGTTACGTATGAATTTTAGACTTGTGCAATGAAATTGAATTAACATATATTTAATAATATTATGTAGAAATTTATATTTGTTATCTAAGTATGATATATAAAATATATTTTAATTTCGAATAACTCAACACATTAATTTCTAAATAAAAGCGAAATTACAGCAAATATTTAAAATCATAATATTGCCAGTTACAGTTATTGCCTTTTTTTGCTTCGAATTATTGGAAAGTTATCCGCCATATACTGCGATAAATGATTGCGTATTTCAGCTCCTTCAAAAGTAGCATTATTTGTAACGCATGTAGGCTGCTCAAAAACATCGTCTTCACGTTCATTCCATGGTTCCCTATATATTGATTTCCTCCGCTCGAGAATGTTATGGAGGACACAACAAGTTGCCACAATTTTGGGCACAAAATGAACGTTTATAATATCTATCCGCTTCTGCAAAATTCTCCGTCTCTTCTTTAAGCGACCAAAAGCATTTTCAACAACAATTCTGGCCTTACTTAGCTATGCGTTGAACGACTCTTGTTCTGGTGTTAAAACACCAGAATAGCCTTTCAGAAGCTGCGGCAACTGTGGGTAGGCCGGATCGCCAATTAAAAAGGCAGAAATGTCAATTCCATTAATATTTTCAGTCACCTGATAGGAAATAATTGTTCTTTCAATAGTTTTAAGTGCTGATTCCGTCATACCCATTGTCGCTGATTAATATTCTGCCAGAGCAAAGAGTCTTTTAAAACAGTCGCATCTATCGGATCTATTATGTTTTGATTATTATCCATATAATTGGATTTTCTTTATTTTCAGTTCAAAATTGTTAGCTATAATGTCAAAAAGGCAAAAAATAACAGACTTTTTCGATATCGCCTCTAATAAAAGAGAAACGCAAAAGTGTAGTAATGATCAACACGATCAAGAAACTGGTGGCAGTCAATATCCTTCGGACAAGGCTCCTCAGGTATGCCAGCCATCTACTAGTTTTTATGAACCTGATTTGATCTTGTCTCCTCCCGTTGTAAAACCTACCAAGATTTGCGAACGATATGAGTGGTACAAAGGAGCTCTAGTAGACTTACCCTGGTTGATCAAAACCTACCTCTGTTTTGAAAAGGTAAAAGTAAGACAAATAAATGGGATACGGTGTACTACTTGCTTTAAACACATTCAGAAGGCTTCAAAGTATTCTAAAAATGGTAGAGTTCCCATTGCAGATGGAGTAAGACTAGATGGAGAAAAATATCTTCAAAGAATTGTTGACCATTTAACTACAGAGTACCACATCGCCGCACAGTGGTTCCGCGCCCTAAGAGTGGCGGTCATAGGGTTTCGCGATAGTAATGACCGTCGTTATGACTGCTTGTTGTGTTTACACAAAAAACTTTGACAAATGTCAAAGAAAACCTCAATAAAAGAAACACAACATTCTCACCACAACTAACCTTGGACCACACAACAATTCCCCACATCCCAAATGGTCTAAAATAGATCGTTCTAGAACGTTTCCCCACCCATGAAATGGGTATAAAAATGGAAACTTTCTTAACAAAGAACAGATCGTGTCGATCCACGGTAGAGTTATAATCTACTAAGTTCAGAGTTCTAATCTGAAAACTCAGAGTTTTAATCTGAAACACCATCAAGAAATTCTTTCAGAGTTCTAATCTGAAAAAGCACAGAGTTTTAATCTGTCAAAACCAAGCCCTCAGAATTACAATCAGAGGCACTTACCAAACAGAGTTCTAATCTGTTACCATCACCGAAACCCTCAGAGTTATAATTTGAGGTAAACTAAAACCATCAGAGTTTTAATCTGAATATACCTACAGAGTTTTAATCTGTTTCCTATTCCCACAAATCTACGCAGAGATTTAATCTGCAGAATAAAAACAGAGTTATAATCTGTAACGTTCCAATCACAAGTTCCTTCCAAAATCCACTAGAGTTCTAATCTAGACCACAAACCTTTAGAGCATTAAATCTCTAAACCAACCAAACTCAAACGCAGAGTTGTAATCTGCGCATCACACCTTCAGAGTTTTAATCTGAAAAACAAAACTTACTTGCCAAAGTATTAATTCGGTAATTTATTTCAGAACACAAAAATACGGAAACTAAGAAAGAAGAAACAACGACATCACAATTCAAGCAAGCAAAGATTAATGAATTAAACAAAAGTGAATTTAAGCCAAATTAAAAACGAAATTATTAGAATTAAGTGCTGTTTTAGAATTAAGTGTTATAGGATTAGTTTTTGAATTTAACGTGAAATAATAAATTAAAATATTTTTTGTGGATTCTGTTTTTGATTGGACCTTTAAAGTATCCGGTAAATTAAAATATATCGTTGAGGTTGATACCCAACACTGCTTATTATTATTTTTATGCTTTTTTGTTGGAGTAGTTAAGATTTAACAAAAATAAATCTGGACAAATATTTCTTATGAAGGCTAAAAACGAGCGTCGTAAAGCAATTAAGAAATATTCGTTTGGAGGACACAATTAGGGTAAGGGAATTTCCAGGTACTGAAATAAATGAATATCGTAAAATAAAGGACTCTTTAGGGTTACTTGCACATTTGCAACACATGTTTTTTCTTGTTTATTGCTTTAGAAATTTTAGGTAAAATGTAGTCTTAAAAGTACAGTCTTTTTAGTCTTAAAAATGTCTTCAACTAGAATGTTATGTGGTTCGCGTTGTGTAGTAAAAATGAATAAATAATTTGAAATCTAAAAGTGCGGTTTTTCAATAATAATCTTTTCTAAAAACTATTGTCATAAAAACCCTGAGCCTTGTAGGGCCTAGTAACAAGCAATTGTAAGGTGAGGAAAAACTGTGACAGGGGATCCGCTGAAAAAGTGACAGAGGAAGGTAGTGGAAAAAAAGCAACGATCGAGAGAAGGTCAAAAAGAAAAGTGTAGCGCGATTTATAAAAATAAAGGGTTAGAGAAACAATTAGAGAACAGTTAGTTAAGTTAGAGTAATTAAATTCTTTAAGTGAAACGAAGAAAAGTTGATCAAGAAAGAATTCTCCAAGAATTCTCCAAAGAATTCTCCAAGACAACAGTTTCAGAAGTGGGATCGAGACACGAAAAACGAAAAAGGTAACGAGCATGTTTTCTAAAAAGTAGAACGCCTTTGAAAATTTTAGAGCATGAAAGAAAATATTTTAGAGCAACTAACCTCAAAATTAAACATGGGAAATAAAATCAGTGAACACAGTAAATATAGTATTAAAAGAAAGTGTCTCGTCGTTGGATGTGTAAAAAACATATTGAATTATAATTGTAAACAATTGGGGACAGGATGATCATAGATCAATAAAATAACACGTGTTATTCGAAATGTTTGAAATTTGTGATCGATACATTTATTACCTTTCTTTGAATGTTTATTACCTTTCTTTGAATATGGTTGAACCTTAAATTACCTAATGACAAATTCTTCGAATTGACTGGGTTTTTTTTGCCAGAAAGGAAATACTATGGTGTACCAAAATAAATAAAAAACTTATCTCCGCAGAGTATTTTTTTTTTCAGGATATGCAATTTTCCATAAATTTTTTTGCTGAAAAAACACGTCAAATTTCCATTTTCTTGTTCCATAAATTTTGAAATGAGGTGGAAATATAAAAGTTATATACCAAGTTAAAGGTAAATGAATTGTCTATCGATTTCCGAAGAGAACAGTTGAGATATACAGGGTGTATGAAAAGTTATCGACGATTTTGTGCGTGAAGGTGTTGCGCAAAATTCGAACTAATAAACGACCTCTAGCGTGGAAACTAGGCTCTACTCAGCGAAGTGCCCATACAATTTTTTTCATGAAACACTCCAAAGAATCCCGTAGTACCAATATTTGTACGTTGAATAGAATCACCCTGTATATCTGAAAAAGGGTACTTTATGAAGGCACAAAATTTTACTATCAACAATGAAATATCAGGAACTCACAATAAGGGAATATTTACGTTCGATGAAACCATAAGTAAAGGGGTTTTGTTGCCTCTAGACTTCTAGTTCAAAAAGATATTTGAAAAAAAGGATGTTTTAAAAAATTATTTATTAAACCGAGAAAGGTTACGAACAGAAGATAATTCGATTGAAAACTTTGTGCAAGGTGAGTTGTGGCGAGAGAAAAAAGAATTATATCCCCAAAAACTCTTAATTCCCTTTTTCCTGTATGCGGATGATTTTGAAATAAACAATCCGTTAGGATCTCATGCTGGATGTCAATGTATAACAGGTATATATTACTCTTTCCCAATGTTAGAACATGCATCTAAAGTAAATGAAATATTCTTAGCAGTTTTCGTTAAAGCTAGAGATTTTTCAGAATTTGGAAACGATTTGTGCTTGAAGTATCTAGTAAAAACTATCACATCTTTAGAAACAGATGGAATTGAGTTAAATTTACCTGAAGGTTCCAAACGAATTCATTTCATTTTAGGACTTGTTCTTGGAGACAATCTTGGATTAAATCGGATGCTTGAGTTTAGTAAATCGTTTTCAGCTCTATATTTCTGCCGATTTTGTAGTGAAAATAAAAATTCAACAAAGTAATTATAGAATAATGGAGTTATTTAACGGGCGCCCCGACTCGCCCGGATTGATTATAGGGAAGTTAAAACGGTTAGGAACTTTAGGATAAGAAGCTTAGGCGGAAAGCGAAGTGCATTCGGTGTTGATTGAAGGATAGAGTCGTGTCTGTCGTCTCAGCGTTTCGAGATCGATGGTGGTTGCGTTGGCTTGATGTTTACGGTGGCTTACAGATGGTGCGCTGTCGGCTGTGGGATCCGAATTTGGAGTGATTTCTACTGAGGTTAATTGTACGTCTGGTTCGGCACATGATTTTTGCATTTGTCGTTGTAAGATATAGTTGGTGAAGGAATTGCAAATGGCGGCCAATAACCACCAACTTTTCCCATGAATGTTGCGGATGATTTGCAGATTGATGATGAGGCTCACCAGATATTTTAGCACTCGAAGAAAAAACCAGCTGCCCAGGAAAATGGATGTCAAATTTCCAAATGCCGCGAAGAGCGACCAGGCTCCTGCAAAATATTGTTGAATTTGGCTGAGGTGATCGGTGGACAATAAATGAAGCACGTTAATATTTTGCCAGTCCGTATTCTGCCCAATTATCGTTTTAGTGAGGACGTTTTCGATGGCTTTCCTTTCTGAAGGATACATTATTTGTTTGCGCAGTTCCTCAGTTTCCTCATAAGTGTAGATTCCTGATTTGATGAGGTCATGGGTATCCTCATACCTCCAGGGTACCTTCTTTGTGGGGTGTAAGGATTCAGGGGAGTCTAGTTATTGACTTTCGGGAGTAAAGCCATACCAAGCACCATGGAGCAGATATGCCGCGGTCAACGTGGAAGAGCAGTGCTGTATTCCTGTAACAAATGATTGGTTGGGGCCATGAAAAAGCTCCTGTTATTGTAAGTTACAGCGAGCTCATTGTAGCATCGATCAGTTCTCCTTACGGTAACTTCGACAGCCTGACATCTGATAAGATATATGACTTCCCCGCGTGATACGGCGGTGTATCCGGGTTCTTTCATTTTCATGAATGCGAATTCGGATGGATGGTGATGTGCAACTGCCAATTGAGTCTCTAGAACTTCGCGTTCCACTTCACATTTTTTATGGATCAAGTGGGTGTACAGATTTTGAATTTGTTCTTTGATGTGTCTTTCGATGTACACCACTTTGGCGTTAATGTATGTGAGAAGATCCAGGTTTCCTGTGGACCGCGATCTAAAGGCGTAGTCAATGGTAGTTTTTTTGACGATCACCAATCTAGGATGTTCCGTTTGGAATCCTGGATGCTGACAGACGGACGTAGGCTTTATGGCCTCCAACGCGAAGACAATGCCACCGGTATTTACCGTATAAAGAACCTGAGGTTGTGGGTGAGTTACTTCCATAGTTTGAATTTTGGACGCGTTACCCTCGTAAAGGACTGAATAGGTTAACGCTTCACATGAGGTATCCGGGATTAGATCCCAAAAGCTCATTCCATATTCTGGATCTACGCATTTGCCCTTCAGATATGGACACACTATGTTACTTCGTAGAATGACTTGGTTATCTTCCCAGCGGACGGAGCTGGTGTAATCCGTGATTGTCAGTTCCATGGCATGTATGACGATGACGTTGTTCCAGACATTCGTACCGTAGGAAAATGAGCTTCCGACACAATTCCCTTTCGCATCTACTGATCCTGCCACTGTTTCCGTATAACGGGATGTAGCGTTTCGTTTAATATTTTGCAAAATTTTGTTGTTTGGAAGTCGATAGATGCCTTGATGTTGAATTTTCATGCATTCATCTTGTGACAGGTCTGCGATGAATGTGCTTAAGCCTCCCGCGGCCAAGTAGATGGCTGAACATTCCACAGAAGTATACGGTTTGCAGGACATTAATTTTACATTGATAGACGTGGATAGCAGTTACGTCTCTTAATTCTAGTAATTGAATGTTTTCGGTTTCTTGAAGTATATCTGGTGATTCGAATTTGCACTTTTCCACGCCTAAGACCGAAACTCTAGTTTTATTGATCTTCTCATGGCCACAATCGTATGCAATTAACGACAGAGTTGCTCGAAGAAAAGTTAGAAGCAGGATGTGAGTCCACATGATAGCTATTTCTGTGAAAAGGTTTCAGAAATTACATTAGAGTAAAAGGATGTAAGCCTAGATATAGGGGGTAAATTAGATAATTAACCTTAAGATAATCTTATAGATGGTGGTGAGATAATCTTAGGTGTATTCAAACTTTAATTAAAATTTTCTCGCTGGTAAGGTAAAACACATATTTTGGTGATAGGCCTTTTCAAGGTTGTACTTGAGGTTTTAAGAGTCACAACTCGAATTTGATCGTCTTTGCCTTTGTGTAGTTCTAAGATTCTTCCGAGTTTCCAAACCGATGGCGGAAGATTTTCATCTTTTACAAGGACAAGGTCTCCAACTTGAACGGGTGGCATTTCGCGCTTCAACTTTTGACGTAGTTGTAGTCGAGAGAGATATTCTGTTGACCATCTCTTCCAGAAATCATTCTTGATCTTTTGTAGAAGATTCCAGCGGGATAATAGAGATATTTTGGCATGGTTCCAATGAGGTTCAGGTAATGCCAAGGGAGCGTTTCCAATGAGGAAATGCCCGGGGGTAAGAGGAGTCAAATCATCTGGATCTGCGGTTATCGAACATAATGGCCGAGAATTCAATACACCCTCGATTTGCACTAAAATAGTATTGAGCTCTTCGAAGGTGAGTAGGGTTTGACCAACTATTCTGCGGAGATGGTGTTTTATTGATTTAACTCCTGCCTCCCATAATCCACCGAAATGAGGCGCTGCCGGAGGAATGAAATGCCAGGTTACGTTTTGGATATTAAACATTTCACTAGCTTCCCGCAGGTTCTGGTGTATAGCGAGATTTATTTCCTTTTCTAGCTTACTCGCTGCTCCAATGAAGTTCGTCCCATTATCGCTATAGATATCCTTTGTCACTCCTCTCCTAGCAAAAAATCTCCGTAAAGCGGCGAAAAAGGCTTCCGAGGTGAGATCACTCACAAGCTCAATATGAATGGCTTTGGTCGCAAAACACACAAAGATAGCGATATATGCCTTAGAGGTCTTGGCGTTTCGAATTTTGCTTAGTTTGATATGGAGAGGTCCTGCGAAGTCGATTCCTGCAGCGAGGAATGGTCGTTCCAAATTCACTCGGGGTGCTGGTAAATTCCCCATAATTTGCTCTGCCGTTTCTTTTCGCCAGCGGAAACAAGTTATGCATTGGTGTAATACCCTTTTTACAGTGCCTTTAATGCCAGGTATCCAATAGCTTTGCCTTAAACTGGCAAGGACAAGGTTTGGACCACCATGCATTGTCACCAGATGAATGTGGTGAATGATTAGCAAAGTCAACTTTGATGAGCGAGAAAGTATTATTGGGTGTTTTTCGTCAAATGTCAAGTTTGAATTCTCGAGGTGACCTCCAACTCGCAACAGATTGTTGTCATCCAAAAATGGATTTAACGAGACTAGAGGGCTCTTGGAAGATATTGGCAATTTGTTCTGCAGAGATTTTACCTCCTGGGAGTGTGAATACTGTTGACTTTCTCGAATAAGTGTAAACTTGGCGGTTTGAACTTCAGATGCGGTGAGAGGTGGAGGCTTAAATGACTTGCTACGGCTCGGTGGACATTTGTTAAAGAATCTGTGGCTGAACGCGACGACTTTGCAGGCTCTGGTGAAGTCAGAGAAGCGATCAACTAAAGGTTCTGTGGCTAGACTGAGTTGATGAACTTTGACCTTCCTCAATTCTTGTCCTGGGAGATCGCACTCAGCATCCATTGTACAATTCGGCCACTCGGTAGAATTTTTTATTAGCCATGGTGGGCCTTGCCACCACAATTGATTTGTTACAAGATCAGATGCATGTACTCCCCTTGATGCTAGATCTGCTGGATTTTGTTCCGAAGGTACATGGCGCCACAGGCATTCCGTAGTTTTGCTTTGGATTTCAGTGACTCGATTGGCAACAAATGTTTTCCATTTATTTGGGTGACTGCTAAGCCATGCGAGAACTACTGTTGAATCTGTCCAAAGGTGAAATTTCGATGTTTGTTCTAGGTGTTTTCGTAAGCCAGCCACCAACTTTGCTAGAAGATGAGCTCTACACAATTCCAATCGTGGAAGGGAGATCGTTTTGACGGGGGCAACGCGAGTTTTTGCGACAATTAAGTGACTGGTGGCCTTGCCATTACTCGTCATGACCCGCGCATAAATTGCAGCAGCGTATGCTTTTTCGGAACTGTCACAAAATCCGAGATATTCGATTTGAGCATCGGAAAGATATCCAAGCCATCTGGTGATACGTAATTGTTCGATTGCTTTCAGGTCGGAGACAAACACAAGCCACTCCTTTAACAAATCTTTCGGGAGCTCAGCATCCCAGTCAACTCCTCGAAGCCAGAGCTTTTGCATTAAGATTTTCCCACAAATTATTACAGGTGCAAGCCAACCTGCAGGGTCAAACAATTTTGCGAGTTTTGATAAAACACTCCGTTTTGTAGGCTGTCCACTTGCATCCATATTTACCTTGTAGCAAAATATGTCATCCTTTGGGTTCCAACTGATTCCTAAGGCTTTGATGGTGGATTTTCCATCGAACAGTAAAAGCGTTTCTTTAGCTATGTCTTCAGCAAGGAGATCGGATAAGATTTCGGGGTGATTTGCCGAGAATTTACGCAAGTGGAAGTTGCTCTTTTTAAGCAACAAGGTCAATTTCTTTCGCAGGCTCACAGCGTCCTTGATATTATCACATCCTGTTAAGACGTCATCAACATAGAAGTCATTCAACAGGCATTTTGCTGCTTCGGGAAAATTGCTGCTGGAAAATTGCTGACGGATCTGCCCAGAATCTCGTTACCAAAGTTCTCCGGTAACTATAACGACTGGACAAGCTTTCGAGACCTGTATATCGCAATAATTCATCAAAACCCTAATCTCGAAGATGTGCAGAAGTTTCATTACCTAAAAACTTCAGTGATAGGTGAAGCTTCGCATGTCATAAAGCAATTTAACATGACGCAAGCGAATTATGTATCGGCTTGGAAGTCATTAACCGAAAGATACGAAAATAAGCGTATTCTTGTAACCTCCGTGCTAAAGACATTCACCTCCCAACCAAAAGCTCTTGTCGAGACAGCAGCTTCTATCAAAAGTCTCTTAGATGTAACCAGTGAGTGCATCGCTTCGTTAAACAACTTAGAAATCAACACATTGCACTGGGACCCACTAATTGTACATCTGATCGTCCAAAAGCTTCCGACAGAAACCCATAAAGAATGGGAATTATCTATAGGGGACACAACTGATGTTCCTGAATGGAATGTGCTTAAAAAATTTGTACAGCTCCGATTTCGTACTTTGGAAGCAATCTCAACTTCGAAATCAAAGCCCATTGAAAGCAGGAAGGCGGACGAAAATAACAAAATTAATTTCAAAAATTTCCACATGGCTCAGGGGCTGCATGTAAAGTGTGTCATGAAAATCACTCTATTCGTTCTTGTCCTAAATTTTTAAAATTCGAACCTCTCCAGCGCCTAAAGACTACAAAGGCTCATGGATACTGCATCAATTGTTTGGGCAAATATCACACTATTAATAAGTGCCTTAGCCATGCCCGGTGTGTTCAGTGTCAAGGTAAACACCACACATTATTACATGCCGCTTTCAACAAACCCAGCGAGTGCTCCATATCAAATAGCAACAAAAATTGTCGAATTGCTCGTACTGACCTGTCCGAACAAACTGAAGGGAAGGTGGCAGCGACCAACGTGTCGTCATTGTTTATATCCGAAAACAAACATGTGTTACTAGCCACGGCTTTGCTGTACGTAGAAACTCCGGCGGGCTATCAAATAGCACGCGCTTTGATAGACCCAGGATCACAAATAACGTTTGTAACTAATCACCTTGTCGGCGTTTAAACCTCAAAATGAGTAGTACCTTGTGAAGGGCACGGTTATAGCAAACAGTTCCGCGGCAAGTTCCCATAAAATGGTCACGTTGACACTAAGATCGAGATATAATGATCGAAGTGTGGAAACCGATGCGGTCGCATT
>OY720105.1:31852448-31926513 GCA_963082835.1 Leptogaster cylindrica
GTACGTTCTGTTAGTTTACTTTTACCTTTATTTTTTTTTTTTTTGTAAGGAGGTTGGGCAAAGTGGGTGGGTGAGGAAGCAGATGGCTTCGAATTATAAAGAAAATTTAAACAATACAGTAATATACAATATATGTACTATAATATACAAAATTTAACGAAAGAAAATTATTATAATTGCAATTATGAAAAAAATCCAAGTTTTTTCATAAAGATAATGCATCTTGCATGGCAACACTAAGAAGGTGTTGCCCGATTTTGCTCATTTTCAAAACTGACCTTGCAATTGTAACGAAGTATTATTGTACTAAATTTCAATCATGTAGCTATAAGCGTTCTCGAGTTATCGTCTGGCGGACAGACAATAGACAGACAAGAGACAACAGACAGCTATAGTATATAAAGCAGGCAAATACGCAAAACTTTTATTACTCGACCTGATAGCAAATTTTGTGTAGATCAGTTTAAAAAAAAATTTGACGAAATTCCTGCAGTGCCTTTTAGAGATATAGACTTTTTTGTAAAACATGTTTTTGTGCAAAAAAAGCTCTTAAAATATTATTAAAAATATTTTTGTAAGCTAAACAAGTGAACATGTAGTATTTACTTATTTTTTTCTGAAATCACCACAGTCTACTTTATAATAATAAATTTTTTCATAGCTCTATACTCAAAAATGGCCAAGATACGATTTTTTTTCATGAACTATACACGTTTACCAGAAGGTCTCGGAAATTTCAAAAATGTCGAATTTGCTCACATTAAAAGTGGCTATAAAAGAAAAACTAATGGAGATAAAAAAAAAAAAATTGGTATTTCTTCATGTCTATGTATGTGTATATAGACAAAAATTACAAAGTTTCATTAAAATCGGAGGTGGTGGGTGACAAATCGCACTTTTCCTGGATGATTTGATGTGGAATGACCCAGTACGAATTTTTTTGACCATTCCTGCAACTGTTGCAAGCGCGGAAAGATCGTTTTCGACTTTAAAAAGAGTTAAGAATGTTCTGCGATCTACAATGACACAACAGAGATTATCAAGCCTTGGGGTTCTGGCTGTGGAATCTCAAATAGCTAAAACAATCAACATGGATGACGCTATCAATGACTTCGCGGCCAGGAAAGCTAGAAAGAAGTCCCTGTAGTTTGCTGCATTTTTCAACTGAAGTCCGGATGATTCCCCGTATATTTGAATTGTATAATTAATAAATCAAGTATGCGATTGTAAAATTAATGAAATTAATTTAAAATAAAGTTTAAATGCTCCGATTAAAACTAGTTTCTTATTTATTTAAACAAACGTAGCGGATCTTACTACATTAACAAAATAATAAAATGTGTCTTTGGGATATCGTCAAGGAGGGAATGGATTCGCAGCGGTGTGGCGGTTGGGAGGGGGCGCAATACCGGGACATGAAGGGGCCCGGCCTGATATCTTTACCAGAGCCCGGCAAAGCTGGGTACGGCCCTGGAAACAACGACGACGCACGCTCCATAGTTAGTTCTGACGCGTCGCTTAAAGCAATCGTAGATGAGCAAGTGAAGTCTTTGCTTAAATTTTTAAAAACTGAAGTGGAATCTCTAGAGAAAGCTTTTTGTGCAAAACCTAATACAAGTCGTGCGCAACATAATTCGAACCAAAAATGTGAGAAGACCGCCATCGGGCTGTTTGCGGCTGTGCCAGGTGAGAAAGATTGTTTTTTCTGCAAATCCCCCGCACACTGGGCAAGAGAGTGCAGTGACCCTTGGAAAAAACTATCCGAAAGGAAAGAAATGCTAAGAAGTGATGGTAGATGTTTTCGATGTTGTAAGCGTGGACATAATTAAAAAACCTGTAGAAATAATCATATACAGTGCAAAATTTGTAAAGGCCGCCATGCCACCGCGATGTGTGACCCCCAGTACATGAAGCAACGGCTGCATCTACAGCACGAAAATAAAGAAAAAGGTGTAGCATCAACGTCGAATAAAAATGTTGGGCAGCAGGCAGTTAATCTTTATACAACTCATACTACCAAACAAATCACTCCTGTTTACTTGCAAACGGCCTGCTCATTCGCCTGCAATTCGCGATCTGGGAAATCGCTATATATTCGGCTTGTCATGGATGGTGGAAGTCAGATGACATTTATTCGATCAAATATCGCTCGCCGCTTGGACTTACCTATTGTCGGCACGCATAACTTATCCGTTATACCATTTGGAAGTAAGGGAGATCTGTCACCACGGCTTTGCAATCGAGTTCGCTTGTCACTTCTTAACAAACTCGCGGGTCGAGTTGTTGATTTGGAAGCCCTGGAAGTTCCCGAGATTTGTATTGATGTTTTACCATTCCCCAAACCTAACGAAATATCTTTTAGCTTAACATTAGCAGACTCTCCTCTGTCCGGCTACGATTTAGAAAGCGGAATCAGTTTATTAATCGGAGCAGATACTTATTGGAGACTGGCAACCGGAGAATGCAAGCGGCTTACGGAGGACTTGACGGCAATAAACACTGTTTTTGGTTGGACTCTGCAAGGTCCCTCGCCTATTTGTGCGAATATTGCAACCAGCGTAGCAGCGTCGCTTCATGTTTGCGTCTGCGAAAAGGCACAAGAATTCTGGCGACTTGAGACGATCGGAATTGTAAACGAAGGTCAAAAAACAGTAAGTTATGATCCATGTAAATTTGTTCAGAGAATTGGTGACCGGTTTGAAGCAAAGCTTGTTTGGAAGCCCAGCAGAGCGGATACTCCATTGAATAACAACTACAATCAATCTTTATACCGATTAAAATCGTTATTGCGTAAGCTATCTGTTAGGTCAAGTGTCCTTGAGTATGATGCCGCCTTCAGAGATTTGATTTCAAATGGAATCGTGGAAAAGGTGACGGATACCAATACCGGAAGGCGAATCTATTACATGCCTCACAGGCCAGTATATCGTGAGGATAAGTCGACTACGAAACTTCGCATCGTGTTCGATGCTTCATCGCACGCGCCAAATCAACTATCGCTTAACGATCACCTAGAGATAGGTGAAAATTTGCTTCCGGATGTGTTATCGATGTTATTAAATTTTCGTTGCGGAAAAATTGGAATCGTTGCCGACATCGAGAAGGCGTTCTTACAGATCCTGCTCTGCAGAGGGGATAGAGACAGTCATAGACTTCTATGGTTTTCAGAAAGGATAAAGAACAACGAACCTCTGCCCGCAATTCAAGAGTATCGTATGACGCGAGTCACGTTTGGAGTCAATTTTAGTCCATTTCTATTAGGAGCCGCGATCCAGCTTATCTTAGAGGAGGCAACAGAACATTATCCGGAAACCAGTGCCGCTTTGAAAAACAACTTCTATATGGATGACCTTGTTGTATCGACAGACGATGATGAAACGGCTAACAGACTATATCGTGAGGCAATTATGATTTTGAGTGGTGCATCGATGAACCTTCGCAAATGGAACGCTAGCGATCTCCACGTGAGACATCAGTTTGAAAACAATGATGAAGTCGCAAATGCTCAAAAGGTTCTAGGTTTGCGCTGGTTTGTTCTAACAGATGAGCTCGCTGTAGATGTCGGCTCGGTAAAACGACTATTGGATTCGACTGTAATTGGCACAAAACGAAACGTTTTAAGGGTCATGGCTTCGTTTTATGATCCTCTTGGCATCTTAAGCCCCTGGATCGTCCGTCTCAAAATACTCTTCCAATTTGCATGGCGTCAGGAGCTCAAATGGGATGAAAGCTTACCCGAGGAAATGATGACGATTTGGAACGTTATCTGCAACGAATTGACTGAATTAAGTCAATTAACGATACCGCGCATGGTATGTGCGAAAAAGGAATTACCGGAAGCTCAGCTTCACATTTTCGCAGACGCTAGTCTCAGTGCCTACGGGGTCGTAGCCTACCTGCGGGTTCGCGAGGTCAACAAATATCGAGTGCATTTCCTTTGCGCTAAAAACAGAGTGGCTCCATTGAAGGAAGGTAAACAGCCGGAGCTGTCGCTACCTAAGTTGGAGCTTACAGCTGCTCTTCTAGCGGCAAGGCTTCTAACGTACCTAAAAGGAAATCTCAAGGCATTTCCCAGTACGGTGTGGTTGTGGACAGATTCAAAAATAACTTTGTTTTGGATTCTCGGAGATGAAAGGAAGAAGTGGATGCCTTACGTGGCAAACAGAGTCAACGAAATACGAACCCTTGTCAATCGAGAACACTGGAGGCACTGCCCAGGCGCCGAGAATCCAGCTGATTTGCTAACGAGAGGTGTTAGCGCCAAGATTCTGAGATCATCCACCACTTGGCTTGCGGGACCGGAGTGGCTAAGTAAAGAAGAAATATTCTGGCCAGCGTCGGAAGGCGGCGAAATACAAACCGCCCTGTCGATTTCCCTTGCATCGATGGCAGTAGACGCGCAGCAACCTATTTCGTTAATCAACCAGTCAAAAGAAGGGATGGAACCTCCTATTTGCCCGCAGGATTTTAGTAGTTGGATTCACCTATTGCGATTAACAGCATATCTCATGCGTAGCATCGACTTTCGATTAGGAATTCCCAGAAGCGCCTTTCTACAATCGAAGGAGCTTAAACGAGCTGAAAACTATTGGATCAAATATACACAAAGATTAAATTACCGTTCAGAAATCGAAGCCCTCGAAAGAAAGCAAACCCTGCCGTCAAACTCAAAATTAATAACGCTCAATCCAATTTTAGATGATGGAGTTTTACGTGTGGGAGGAAGACTACAATGCGCACTACCCAGCGACGTAGAGCCCCATCCAATAATCCTTCCGAAGTTGGCTCCCGTTACAGGTCTTATCGCAGTGGATATGCACGAGAGAACTCTTCATGGGGGCGTTTCACAAGTCTTATCTCGTTTGAGAAAAACGTATTGGATTCCTCAAGGTCGTCAGCTCGTCTGAAAAATACGTAACCGATGCACAGTGTGCAAGAGATTAAACGCAAAACCAGCCTGCCAGCCCTTTGCACCTCTCCCGAGAGATCGTTTAGCTTTGTCAAGAGCGTTCGATGTAACAGGCATTGATTTTGCGGGCCCATTGTACACAAAGGGAAATCCAAAATCATCAAGAGATAGATGTAAATGCTATATCATGCTACTTACTTGCGCTACTATAAGAGCAGTTCATTTAGAGCTAACCCCGGATTTGACAACGGAGAGTTGTCTTCTTGGACTTCGTCGATTCATCGCGCGACGAGGCGTGCCGTCAGTAATCTATTCCGACAACGCCAAAACGTTCAAGAGAGCGGCAATAGAACTACGAAAGCTTGAGAGATTTATTAACACGGAAGAGTTACACGGTTTCCTCAGTCGCCACGGTATAACGTGGAAGTTTATAGTCGAACGAGCACCCTGGTGGGGCGGATTTTGGGAACGAATGGTACGTTCCATAAAGGGATCATTAAAGGCAATCATCGGCCGATCAACTCTTGATTATGATCAGCTTCACACTGTGATCACGGAGGTGGAAAACGTCATTAATTCCCGGCCGCTGACTTATGTGGGAGATGATCCGAAAGACCTAACTCCACTCACCCCCGCTAACTTCCTCCAGGGAACCCAGACTTCATTTTTTGCAGTCACGACTGAGAAGGATAGCGATCTGAAGGCGGATCACTTGAGACAAAGTTGGAAAAATCGTCTACGCGTACTGAGTTCCTTTAGAAAACGATTTTATAACGAGTATCTTCAACAGTTGAGGCAAGTTCATCATAGTAAAGGTGGTGGCGCTTCAAGCATAAAGGATGGAGATGTGGTGCTTCTGCAAGATTCAGCGACGCACAGTGTGACGAGGCTATGGGACAAAAGGGAAAAATATATGGGATTGAATATTGAATGTTAGAATCATGATCCTGGTACTCTAAAAATCATTTTCAAGTATATTTCGAAAAAGGACGAAAAAGGATTCAGGACCAAAAAAGGATTTTCTGATTTCCAGATAGCTGAATGAAGGACTTTCATATGCATTCGTTAGAATTTGTCGATTAAATTAACTTTTATAAATTATAATCAATTATATGTACCAAGTTTATATGGGAGTATATGAGAATTGAAAATTTCAAATGCGATTTGTAAAAGAAAAATTTTTTGTATTGAAATATAATGTAGAAAATAAATTTCATATTTCTATATACAAATTATATTAAATTATAATATGTTCAATCAAAAGGGATTAAAATCAGGATCAATTTCAACGTCTTCGTGCTCAGAATCTGTACAATCTTCATCTAAATCTAATATATTTAAGACATCTTCATCTTTCGGAGTTTCCTTCGTTGCCTTTCCCCCGCCTAAAAATTTTATGTATGGGTCCGAAGAGAGGAACAGTCGCTTAATTAGATCTTCATTCGTAGCTATACGTCCTGTTTTTCGAGTGTGTTCCAGTCGAAATCGCCGAACATCTTTTGTACGAGTTTCCTGTGCGTCTTCAGAAAACTTTCCAATTGGTAGCAAGAAATGCTTTATAACATCTGACCCATGCATAAGTATCTTATGTAGAGTTACTGGCATGGGGTACCAATCGTATAGGTTAACGTAGAGCTTTGCTGTATCCTTAGTCAGAGCTTCAAATTTGCTGATGTTAATTGGTTGTCCTGATGTTAATGCCAATAATATCGTCCTTAAATTTTTAATTAGTACAGCATTAACTCCAGTAATCCTTGCACTTTTTTCCCATTCCAAGAAGAACTTTCTCGCCGTATTACCGTCATTAGTATTACCGAATCCTGCTAAAGGCTTGTCCACATTCAAAGCCATTTCCTTAGAAAACGCTTCCTGAATGGATTTCTTCCTATCCTCGATCGCGGTTTTGTTGTCCTTGTTCTTTCTGTACACCTGCTCCTCGAGTTTATAACTGATATGAAGTAGGCACTGGAATGAGTTAATCCACGCATGAAGTGTGGATAATCCATAACGGTAATTATCCTCCATTTCGGGTACTTGCCTCGGGCGATCAGTAACTAGAGCATTCATTTGACCTGGCTTAGCTCCGCAAACGTAGCAATTAGCCGAACCTTTATTGCCGGTAATATGGTTAATGACCTTCTGATCCACCATGGTCAAAAACAAATTATGTTTAATGGTTTTACCGGCAATTGTCGTATTCTGAAGGTGACGAATCTTTTCTTCAATTGCAGTGACCTCTTGGCGAACCAGTGACTCACTTTCTTTTTCAAATATAAATTTTATGGGACGACAATAATCCCGAGAACTCGGTGTAGCATTTTCCCAAATGGCACTTCCATCCGAATATTGCAGTTCAATAGGGACCATAGACATCATAAAAAGGCTGGTGTCAGTTCCGCTTCTGTCACCAAGCCTTTGTTTATACATACTATGCCCAGAACTGCCATCACATCCCCATTTTGAAATTAGGGTTAATTCCTGATTTTCGTCATCACGGAGGTCAACTACTTTTGAAATACTTTCCACTGTTTTATCCAACAGTGCTTGCAAATTGCATTCGGCTGACTTCTCACTTATAGTAAAGTGGCTATCTTCTGGCAGTAAACTTTCTCTCATTTGTTTCAATTTATAATAAGACGGAAATATATCATGTCCGATCTCATTACATTTGCTTCGGAGGAAGTTGTACTTTTCGACACTCAGACCGAGATGGTACATTATAGACAGAGCAGTTTCTTCGGTGAATGCGGATGACGGGCAACTCGAAATAGTCTTACTCATGGTTTTGCCCTTAGTTGGTGAGTTTTCCAATATGTTCAGCACATTTACAGCACCCAATGCACCTTCCGCACGAAGTGATTGTTTTGTCGCCGATAGTAATTCTTCCGATCCAAATTTCTCAAAACTTCGTAGACGATTCCTTTTTTGTCGGTCACTGATTGAACTAAATTCTCCACTTGGAGGACGACCACGCTTCGACGGACCGGGCTGTTTGGCTTGATCTTCGAAAACTTCATCCTCCATTTCAGCCTCATCGGCTTTCAAAGTAAAGCTGAAAATCCTAGCCAAATAACCAGCATTTTTCACCTCAAAACGATCCCAACGTTTGCCACTAGCGATGAATTTCTTATTTAGATTCAAAAATTCGAATCGTAAAATGTCCTGGACCTCCAATTTATCCTCGAGTACAAAGCCTTCAGGTATTTGGGTCAAAATTTTGTTAAACAAATGCAGTACAGCTTCATTCTTCGAAGAATTACGACGCGCCTCCATGAAATCTTTGCCGCTAATATTAACGACGCATTCTGAAAAATATTTTAAATAAATAATTTGCGAGAGTTTGCGAAGGCAGCACTATATGTCATTCGAAACTACATTAGTTGTACTAAAATGTATAGAAGCCCATTTTTGTACCATATTTTACCATTTTTTTAAAAGCTTAGAGGAACTTCAGCGATCACATTAAAAGTGATAATTTTTGTACGATTTTTTTAATGTTAAAAAAAAATTTTATATTTCCGACTTATTTGAATAATTTTAATGAAATAATATTACACATACCATAAGTTGTTGGATTCATTATGAAAAAAAAATAACTTTCACTTTGCTTTCTTATAGAACTTGTTGAAACTTCGCACACAAAATTGTAAATGATTAGAATAGAATTTGCGGGCGACCTTAAGTACAACTTTCAGGTCGAATTTTTCGGTTCTGGAAGGGATTTCCGAGTAATTATCCCTTTACTTTTGTACATTGGGTGTATGTGACTGAAACGCAGGACATTTCATTTGTATTTGGGAAAAATGATTTATTTCCGTTTTTCAGTACCGATCGTTGCACTGTGCGACGCCCCGTCAGTTTTGGAAATTGGCCCTTGTGGAGGAAACTTACCCGGGCAGAGACGGAAGAGTTCGTTCCTGTCGTATTCGACTTCCTAATGGTTCGAAATTTAATCGAGCTATTCAGCTGCTCTACCCTTTAGAAATCCAATAAATCGCCCGCCCGGAGGATGTTAAAAATATTTAGATTTAGTTTGATTTAAGTTAGATGTACGAATGAATTCGCAGTCGAATGAATTCACAGTTATAGTTAAACAGTTTAGACTCACACTGATACATGTATACAACAAGAAACCTGTAAATTGAATTTAGTTTGCCAAGTTCAGTTCCTAGTTAGAGCTCGAATTGTAAGCATCTCAGAATTGTAATCTCAAATCGTAATTAAATTCAGAATTCATATTGAACCGGGCTTTTATTTTAAGAACATTTTTCACAATCATATAGACTTGTCAAGTCGACTGACAATTTTATGGTGACTTTTGCAGTATTTGTCAAAACAATTTATTTTTAGCTGTATATTAATTAACGAACTTTTAAAAAATATTTGATTTTGGTGTTTTCAATTATTATTTTTATTTTTGTTTTCATTTTTAAGTACTTTAGATTTAAACTTTTGATATTACAGTCTTGTGCATTGACATAGGCCCACATGCGTCTTAAGCCGGAGGTACACGATACGGAAAACGTCGTATTTATAAGCGATACGCCGTATTTCATATCGTGTGACTTGACGATAAGCAATATGGTGTATCGCTTATAAATATCCCAAAAATTTCGGAATATTTTCGGCACATCGGCACATATTTCGGCATTTGCGGGGTACAAATTTCCCGAGTCACACCATCCAAAACTTTATGTACACAGTTTTGAGATTACTGCTCTTACGGGCGGCGCGGTAATCTGTGAATTGCAAAATACAGGTTGCAAACTCATTTTTGCTTATCGTGTGACTCAATGTGTCAAAAGTGACATCCACAAAGATATTTCCTTATAAATATGACGTTTTCCGTATCGTGTACCTCCGGCTTTAGGTTATACTCGATAAACTTCAACATCCTATATCTGGCATGCTATGGGCTCGATAAAAATAAAAATTAATAGGAATTAAACTGTGTTCCTTTTATTAACAAATTATATTTCATTTAAGACGCAAAGCCGCGCGAAAGAGAATATAATTACTCTTAGTGAGACTCTCATGTAAGAAAATCCTCGCGTCCGAGCCAATGTCCTTGAGCGTGAGCCTTTTACCCGAACTACGCAGAGTGTTTGAGACAGCTTTTAAAACACTTAGTTTTGCAGAAGGAGATGAGAGTTTTATTATAATGGAGTTGTCACCTCCCCGCTTATCATCAAATTTCCTTACCCGGAAGATACGTTGGATCGCCGCAGTGGAAATGTGAAGACTATCACATAGCTTATCAAAAATATCTTCCAAATTTTCGCCCGGCAAACAAGGGATCCCATTTAAAATAACATCATTCGCAATTTCTCTATCCTCCAATGCATCCAGCCTATTAAGGTTTACGACATCATTCGGAAGAGGCGAGACTGTTGCACAAAACTCCGAATAACTCCTTTTAACTTCATCAACCTCTTGTTGGAACTTGAGACAAACACTATTTATCTGCTGCTCGAACTCATGGTGCATTTCGACCACCTGGCGCTTAAAGTCCGCTCTGAAGTCATCGAGTTTGGTGTCCATTCTATCGATAGCAGTTCTGTTAAATGTCTTCTCAATGCCGGGACCAGGAACTGTAAGCTGTCATCGGCACTGAATATCATCTTCAACAACTTCGATAAACTGCCTTTGTTTTTCCCATGGATCTTTTATTTTTCGACTCTTGAACTCTGCTACCATTAGTTAACGGCTGCTGCTTTCCGGACTGCTGCAACTCAGGCGGGGAGCGAAGCATGCTATGACGTAAAGAACTCAGCCAAAAGGTAACCAGGTAAAAAAATTCACGTGTACGGGTCCATGCAATCCATATGGATTGACCCGTACGGCACAACGTACAATAAAATCAAAAATACAAGAACTATACTGATATTGACCAAATCAATTATGTAGGTGAAAATTAAAAATCAACAGACTAGACTGGCGGTACAACCCGGCAAAAATATACCGAAAACTTGGAGCCGATCTCATTGTCAGAACACGACTAGCTCGGAGCACTGTTCATCTGAAACTCTTAATGTGATTGAAGTCCCCAAATAACTTCTTTATTTCTGAATGGATTCTAATGAAATATACAGGGTGGCTGAGTTTTACCAATTTAAAACGCTCTATTTTTTTATTTATAAATATTTTTTATTGATGCCAAATGTTGAAAAATAAACCAAAATTCAAAATTTATTTTAAATTTTCGATGTGGCCACCTTTGGCGCAGACTATAGTCTATGGCCTTAAGAGGCAAATTTACCTAGAGCAGAAATGGTTTTCTTACAAGGGAATGTCACGAAAGTCCAAATCGCTTTGTTCAACCAGACTAATGCCGTTTTGTTGAGAGTCAATAGTTATGATAAACTGCAAAATTTTAGCTGCTGAGAGCAAGAAACAAAAAAGTTATAGCCATTTTTGTCTGTCATAGCAGTATATGGGAGTAGCTAAGGAATTTTAGGTTTTGATCTGGAAGTAATTAATACAAAGCTGAATATTGGCAGGTAGGAAGTATTGGGCAAGGAGAACACAGAAAAAAATGTACCCGCATCTCCCGCGCCCGCTTCCCCTTAAACCACCCCTTCGAACAACAATTTGCAGTCTTTCAGGAAAACAGCTGCAACTCCTAAAATTACAAAGCTAACTCTTCCAATTTTTTTTATTTTATTTGTCTTTAGTTTGCCTAAAAAAAATATTATTACAATATTTTTCCCAAAAATTATAGTTTAATGGTAATCGAGAGTTAAAGTGTTAAAGAGAAAATTTGAGATTTCGCCTTTCGCTTTTTGCCTGCTCGTAGAAGTATATGCAAAAGAAATGTAAATACCATTCCAAGGTATGTGTGGCATGTAAAATTACGTTGAAATTCAACATTTTCCCAGAAATTAATTTTAAATAAATGCAATTTTTATACGACTTGTTTTTCCTTTAATGTCATATTTTGGGTTTTTTCTTAAATTTATGATTATAAGTAAATCTAAACGGACCATTTTTACAATCAGTCATAAAACAATACCTGCACCTGCGTTCCAATTTTGTTTTATGACTTTTTTGTTTCGGCCAACTCGAATCAACAATAAAACTCATTGTCAGATACCGCATAAGACAAAACTACCTACTCTAAAAATTGTCAACGCTCAATATACCTTTTTCAATTTATAAATACACAAGGAAAAGACTGATTAAAACTCACTTACCAACGTATGGTTACCGAAGCAAGAAGTTCATATAGCAAATTTAACAATTATTATTACTGTAAAAATATCAGATAAGTAAACTTAATATACCTACCTGTATTTTAAATATTACACATTATTGAAGACCACAATTTTTTTCAAACTAATCAAATGACATTGATTCTTTTCTTATGTCCATGGATCCCAAAGTCGTTGTCCGTTTATTGGTCGAGTCATTTGGAATGAGCGACTCTCCACCATCGTCGGCTGATACGTTAATGTTCCACGATATAAGTGAGATCCTCACAAATGATGAACGGGTTGTGGAGACAATCAGGGGGCTTGGATTCCATGAGCCATTAGATGATCCTTTTGAGTTGGAAACTTTCCATGAGTTGCAGGACGATGATGCAGTGGAGGAAGGATCAGCTATGAGTAGCTCGGAGTACATCCCTACACCAGAGAAGAGAACGAAAACGGTGACCCATACTGATGAGGAATATGAAAAAGCCGTGGAGTATCTATTCCTTCCGGACGGTAGCCGCCGGAAATGGTCTTCGTTCCATTCTCGCTTTAGTACGGTCACTAGAGATCAGATTGATGGATATATTGCACGGCAATTGTCACCTTCAATGAAGGATATCAACAGTCTGACTCATTAGAAATTCAAGCTCATGGTGAATGAGAACGCCATCACCCATGATCGTCATATAGTGCAATGGGCTTTGCAAAGCAGAGCTAAACTGGATCCCGCGAAGAATATTAACTTCAAGGCATCACAGTCTTGGGTGAAAAAGTTCAAGAAACGATATAATATTGTTTCGCGATCCATTACTCATAGAGTGGGTAGGAACTATGACGCCCAATGTGAAAACATCGCCTCCAAGTCAGCTCATTTCATTGGCACACTAAAATCAATCATACGTGAGCAAGGTTTCCTGCGTAAAGCTGTCCTTAAGGCCGACCAGAGTAGATTCGAGAAAGAGATGCACACTGGTAGGACCTTGAGGGTTCAAGGAGTGAAACGAGTGTTTGCTACAGTTGGGCAGTGTCTGCTACAAGTCACTCATATATGATAATGCCAGTCATTTCGATGGATGGTACATTACATTCACCAATGTATCTGCTTATGTCGGAGCCTAGTGGTCAATTCCCACAGAGCAAGCAGCCCGATCCATGGAACATCAGATCATTCGCAGCTAAATCAGCCAATATGAAGAAAGCAGACTTGGAGGTGTTCTTGAATGATGTGTTCTGGCCGGGAATCCAAACACAGCAGGGTGATCCTACTCTCGAAGGAGAAAAGATTCTGCTGCTGTTAGATTCTTGGTCATCAAACAAGGATGATGCACTATTCGAGAGAACGCGTCCTCCTGGCTTCCCCTTCCAGAAACATCTCATTTCTGGTGGGTGCACTAGTGATATTCAACCACTAGATGTGTACTTCTTCCGGCCCTACAAGCATTTCGTCAAGTTCTTTACCGATCTTGTTATTCAAATCGGAACTGAACCGATTTGGTATCGTGATAACTTGATCAAGTTGCAGTCTGCTGTTCTTTGGCAGTTCTCGGCACCCCTGTTTCGCATTATGATCAAATACTCCTTCATCAAGTGTGGGTACATCGAAGATGAAGAGCAAGAAAGCTTCAAGACAGCGATCCAATATTGCATTGACGGCGTATCAGAAGAGAAATGTACCACGGAAAATTGTAACACGTTTGCAGTTGTAAGATGTGCACATTGTATCCAGTTCATGTGTCTGGATCACTTCATTTTCAAAGAAGTCCACAACAATTGTCAATAATTTCTATTCTTCATTCAATACTGTTACGGTTGCATGCTTCACGTCTTAATTAATTATTAAACTTGAATATATAAGTAAATGTAGCTTTTTGTTTTATATAATGTAGGGAAAATGAAATTATATATTTTATGTATCCTCCCGGAAGGGCCGGTTTCCATGGTTTCCGGAACCAATAAGTATAAGGAGCTTCACTCCAAGTATCCCCCACCCCCATATCCAGCATTGTAAATGTCTGCTTTAAAGTCGCACCATGGGCGGAATTCATACCATCGCATTGGTATGAATTTAGGGTTAATAGGTAACTAAATAAAATAAAAATTTTCAATCGAATTTACATGTCTTTTGCATATACTTCTACGAGCAGGCAAAAAGCGAAAGGCGAAATCTCAAATTTTCTCTTTAACACTCGATTACCATTAAACTATAATTTTTGGGAAAAATATTGTAATAATATTTTTTTTAGGCAAACTAAAGACAAATAAAATAAAAAAAATTGGAAGAGTTAGCTTTGTAATTTTAGGAGTTACAGCTGTTTTCCTGAAAGACTGCAAATTGTTGTTCGAAGGGGTGGTTTAAGGGGAAGCGGGCGCGGGAGATGCGGGTACATTTTTTTCTGTGTTCTCCTTGCCCAATACTTCCTACCTGCCAATATTCAGCTTTGTATTAATTACTTCCAGATCAAAACATAAAATTCCTTAGCTACTCCCATATACTGCTATGGCAGACAAAAATGGCTATAACTTTTTTGTTTCTTGCTCTCAGCAGCGAAAATTTTGCAGTTTATCATAAGTATTGACTCTCAACAAAACTGCATTAGTCTGGTTGAGCAAAGCGATTTGGACTTTCGTGACCTTCCCTTGTTAGCATGGACAATTTACCACAGTAGTTGAGACACTTTACAAACAAGAAAAAACAAAGAAGAAAATTCGGGCAGCGCGAGTTGAGTTATTCCAGCAGATCAGCGCATGCGTGTTTAGAGAATACGTTACAGAGCTGCTTTCATTCCATAGCAGTGGATCGATATTCGGTTTACAAACATATTTTGCTATTCAAGCCCAAATTTTGCTTGTTTTCTGGGTGTTTTTTTATTCTTTTGCCAATACAGGCAGCGTGGATAAAAGGATATTTTGCGGGGTGTGCACTTTGCACTGCGGTGAGGCGAATGCCGAATTGACGTTCTCTCTGATTATTTCAGTGGCGGCAAGAAAATGAATTTCTTTTATACTGCGGCACATTTTTTTTTCATTTTATATTATAACTAGCAGGTGTCTTCCCGGTTACACCCGGGTCGGTCAAAATCATAATACATTACAGATCTACCCCCAAACGCGACGTATAATATATATGAAATAGAACCGTTTCCCGTATAGTTATTTGTTTTCAGTCAAGGGTGGTTTTGGGTGGTTGAATTAGGATAGAGGTTGGTAGTTCTCACTGAGCTCTTTTTCTAACCAAAAAGGCGAAAAACCAATTTTTAGAAGAATTAATTGAAAAATGGCGGATTTTCGAACAAAATTTCATTCCCTATTTTACCCCCTTTTGGGGTGGAATTTCAAAAAATACTGATATACGTGTTTCTTTATTTCTAACAAAAAGCCAAATAACGATTTTTACGATATCTTTACTTAAAAAATGGCGAGTTTTCATCGAAACTTTCATCCCCTATTGTACCCCCTTATGGGTGGAATTTCGAACAATTCTGATACGCGTGTTTCTTTACTTCTAACAAAAGACCAATTTATAAATTAAAAAATAGCAAATTTCAATTCAAACTTTCATCCCCTTATTTTACCCCGTTAGGGGTTGAATTTCAAAAACCCTGATACACGTGTTCCTTCATTTCTAACCAAAAGGCCAAATATCAATTTTTGGGAATTTTTACTGCAAAAATGGCGAATTTCCGTACAAACTTCCATCCCCTATTTTACCCCTTTAGGGGTGGAATATAAAAAAAACCGGTTCTTAGTGAGCATTATAGTAAATTTATTTGCAAAACAAAAGCAGGGAACAAAAGGAACCACATCACTTGTCAGGATCGAAGTTGCTGAAATGACTACACATGACTGTCACCGAATTCACTGTAATTAAATGAAAAAAAAACACTGTGAGCAAAACTACTCAAAATAAATACTTGGATTTATTAACTAACTAGGCGTCGAGATTCTTGTCACTCAGTTCCAAAGAAAATACTAATACATGAACATGGGAAAGTAAGCACTTTACTTTTAAATGGGTACTACGTAGAGAGACATCCTGGCATCCCCCAGAAAACTGAGAAAGAATTGGGTTACACCACCCGCTCATTCTCTATCTGGCCCGGCTACACCACCTTTCGAATGCCAACAAATACACGAAGGATTACACCATCCTTGTACTGGGACTCTCACGCTAACCTCGATCAAAACAAACCAAACCAGACAAGGTATGGATATGAAATTAATAGTGAACAATTTCGAGACCCTAACACTTTGAATAAAATTTTTAATTAAACGAGTGAAAACTACTCACTGCATAGTAAAGACCCTTTTATAATTTATTAATATGTACATTATTTTTAAGCCACTACACTACGCTCAGTGATAGCTCACTCTAAATCGTTCTTTTCATCTACTTTCCCAGGTTTCTGATTTATTTCACAAAAATTTAAATGAAACTTGTCACTTCAAGCACTGCACAACTGGAAATGAACAATTTTTCTTGAAGAAATTTCAGAAGGACTCCGTGCATCATTTCTCTTTCTTCAAATTGCGCATCATAAAAAACTTCCTCTGCATTTTTATGATACCTCAAGAATCTCGACACCGCGCACTGTTTTTACTCATCCCAGCTTGTGATCCTGGGTACCATCCTGAGGCTGTCGATGCATCATTCGCGCAAATTACCTCTGTTCTTTGAAGGATTTCTGAGAGCTCAAGGTAAGTGTGCTTGTTTTTTTTTTTTTTTTTTTTTTTTTTTTTTTAATAAAATAGGTAACCCGGTATAGTTTTCCCAAAAGTGAGGCATAAGCAAAACATCAACCTGGTCTTACAAACCAAATTTGCGAGAAAAATGCAAAGTTGGTTGTGGTCCCCGTTTTACATAGGGTAACTCAAGAAAATTAGGCACAAAAACGGATTTTCATTTTTATTAAATTTTTACAATATTTTCCATGAAACATAATCTGATTTTTTACGGATCAGGTAATTTTACGGATAAATACGAAAAAGAGAATAATAAACTGATGAACAGTTTTTGGAAAAACCACACTCATTCGGAAAATTCTCGGGAAATTCCTAAGTCGAAAATGAGAAAAGTGCTCCGCTCTTTCCAAATAAAACTCTTTGTCTTATCTTTAAAAAAAAAAGTTTGATAAAGATTTTCCAAATAATAACGGAGAAAATTTGTCCTAAATTGGGCCTATTTTACACGTTTTGGTAAATTTGCCTCTTAAAAGGGTCAACGATTTCATCGCCCGCTGCACGAATGTGGCCAATTGCCAAACGTCGTCTTATATGATGAGACCCCATTTGGTTCTGGATCAATTGGAACTACCCCATCTCTGTCCTGATCTTAATTGTTCGTCAAAGAATAACAGATGTATATCTTGGAAACTAAACCACCAAGGTATGAAATTTAAAATTCCTTGCTTCCTTTTGATAATCTTAACTTCCCTGAAAAATTTCAGTACTATACCTTGACTATCTTCGGAAATGGAACAAATTATATTAACGTTACGTTAAGTATCGTAACGTAACGTTTACCGCCACCGCGGACCAACCTTTGCCTAGGATACATGCGTCATCTAGTAGTTCATTATTGGTCCTAGGCATCGATACCAAAATACGCACAAATTACAAAAATACGCAAAATTTACTTCATAAATTTTTAAGGACGAAGTATAAAAATGTAATTTTTTAACCAAAATTTATCAAAATTTTAATTTTAATGTTCATTCATATTTGCCACATTTTCTAAAGGATCGAAACATGTGAAACATTTTTAGAAAATTTATAATACGTAGATACTTTTTATTGACACTTTATTTCCTTCTATCGTGGTCCAAGTAGAAATTATAAGTTCATTTTTTATTAGTTCACCTACCTGCACAGACGAAAAATTTTAAGCCTCAAAAAAAAAGAGGGGGAAAAGGGGTTCTACGACAAAATACCTAATCGTATTAGTTGATCACAACACTTCAAGCAATCGATTGGTACATGTTGGAACACTTGCTGGCGAAATACCCTGTATAAATTATGTAAAAACTACAACAAATATATAAACGTACGTTTTCGACATCGGACATCTTCTCTTGCAGTTCTCGATCTTTGGCTTTTATTTCATCCCTTTGTTTATTGATTTGTGTTTTGAGTCGTTGGAGGATTTGTGTGTCCGATAATGTACTTGAAAGTTCATAATTAGTAATACTCATAACACTGTCTGTTAAACTATTCCCAAGTCCTGACGATTGTGCAGATTGCAATTCCTGTTGCTGTTGCAATATCTTTTTGTTTTCTTCTTGTAAACTGTTGACCAGATCTACCAATTCACGTGTTTCTGCCCGCCATTGCTCTTCTATCGTTTCCAGTTCCTAAAAAGAATGGCGCATTTGTTATTATTTAAATTACTCGTATGTAAATGTGGTGGTGAATTTCAAACAACATTGTATTACAAGACGTTATATCTCTACTAAAATTATAAATGTGAAAGTCTGGATATTTGTCCGTCAAACACGCCTAAACCCTTGGTTCGATAGTTTTCAGTTTTTGTCCATAGAAAATACTTATTTCATCATATAACATAGGATACTTATTTTGGTTGAGAAATGGCGGACCAAAAATGGCGGACGAAAATTTTAAAGTTGTAGGAATTCTAATTTTAAATCGTTGGTGGTCCGAACTTCAAAATCAAAAATGGCGGATTCAAAAACTAATACAATGGTTTGTTATGAGGCCAACTATTACGAATATTATCATTTTTGGAAATCCAAGATGGCGACCCTAATGTTGGTTAGTTGTTGGTTGGCTGTTGGTTATTGGGAAATACTTTTATGTAATTCAAAAACGAACTGTTTATATTTTATTGTATTTTATTATTAAATTTTCCACAAGTCTTCACTTTGATGGCTCACCACTAACTATGAACTAACCAAAACTAACAACTTTCATTCAAATTTCTAACCTGAGTAACCTTATTTACATATAACCACTAGCTGGTCTACCCTGGTTACACTCGGTCGATGGGACGATTGGTATTCGTTAAGGTGACATTGATTCATCAATCTGATTACTGTCGCAGTGTCGCACGATAAATTCGTTTTTGATTTTGATTGCATTCATGCATAGCTTCCGTCCTGTGTATTGTAGCAATATTATTTTAATTTTTAAAAAATTTTTTTCGCAGTCTTTTGATTCTTTATAAATACACCATTTATGCTTGCGATTTTGATATTGCCAATTTTAATAGTGGATTCGAAATCAGGGAATTCAAAATACCTTTAGCTTTTACTATTAGGTGCACAACTAAGTTCTCGCTGTTTTTTTTTATGTAAATGCAGCTTTATTTTGAAAAAATGGTTACAAATGAATCATTCATAGTATTACCCATCGCTAGCTACAACTTTTTCCCATCTTTCTGGTAGAGCTCGAATACCCTGACTGTAGAAGTGTTCGTCTTTTGAGGCTATCCACGAATCAAGCTAATTTTGGATGTCTTCATATGAGTCGAACTGCTGATCAGCCAGACCATGTGCCATCGAACGGAACAAGTAATAATCGGAGTGTGCAATATCTGGGGAATATGACGGGTGGGGTAACACTTCCCATTTCAGCGTTTCCAAGTAGGTTTTCACAGGTCCTGCAATGTGAGGCCGAGCGTTGTCATGCTGTAGAATCACTTTATCGTGCCTGTTCTCGTATTGTGCACGTTTTTCGCGCAGTGCTCGGCTCAATCTCATCAACTGAGTTCGATACCGTGTCCCAGTGATGGTTTCGTTCGGTTTCAGCAGTTCATAATAAATAACACCGAGTTATTACACAGCAAATACACAGCATAATCTTCGCAGCGTGAATATTCGGCAGAACCGATGACGTAGAAGCATGGCCGGGCAGTCCCCATAATTTTTTCCTCTTTGGGTTGCTGTAGTGAATCCATTTTTCATCACCCGTCACGATGCGATGAAGAAAACCCTTCCTTTTTTCCGCTGGAGCAGTTGTTCACAGACGAAAAAACGACGATCAACGTCTCTTGGCTTCAATTCATAAGGGACCCAAGTTCCTTGCTTTTGAATCATTCCCAACGCATGCAATCGTTTGGAAATGGCTTGGCGGATAGCTGCTAATGTTGAGGCAAACTCTTCCTGCATTTGGCACGGATCCTCATCAAGCAATGCCTCCAATTCAGCGTCTTCGAAGATTTTAGGCCTTCCTTCACGCGGACGGTCGTTGATGTCGAAATCACCGTCTTTGAAGCGACGGAACCAATCACGGCACGTTGTCTCACTTAGAGCACCATCTCCGTACACTTTTCGGAGCTCTCGATGCACTTCAGCCGCCGTTTTCTTCGAATGAAAGAAAAAAATTAACTCTTCCCGCAAATGAGGATTATTTGGCACAAAATCAAAATGTCAAAGCAGTTTGTTTATCATATGTCTAAGCTTGGTTTATAACGTTTTGGATATGTCAAAATCGACCAGCACTTGCTGCTAGAGCCATCTATTGATAAACAGCGAGAACTTAGTTGCGCACCTAATATATTTCCCCAAATTCGTTAAATTTTGAAAAATGTCGAAAATTAATTCCCAATCAGTATCTACGAAAACGCCCAAACACAAATTGTGTGAGGGTGTGGATTCTTTAGGGGAATTTTGTTATGAGAATAGGGATCCAAGGGTCTGCTGAGAACAAACGAAAACACCTTCGACTCCTGTTTTTCACCGATAAACTGTATTGACTAATTTCTTAATAAAACACTTTCAATTGAATTTCTATAATGATTACAAATGTTGAAACTACGTCGAGCTTCGTCCACAGATAACTTCCAAGTGAGGTGCAAGTACGGTAGAACTGTATTATTTTGGACGGGCCTGAAGAAATACCGTTTTGAATCGCTCACTCTCTTTTACGTCCAGCTGAACTTCTGTAGTTGTACCAGAATTCCGAACATTCTCCCCGCCTTGAGATTCGTAGAATGTCAATTATTGTCAATAGGTCATCTGCAAACTCAGCTGATTGAATTCAGAAGTTAGATTAATTCATCAAAAGAGACAAGGGGCTATAGAACAGGCATTTCCTCCTGCTCAATTCGTGGTTATTTTGAAAGGCGCCACAACTCGCCTTCAGGAATGTGGCAAGGTTGGGAATAGAGGAAAATGATGAAAATTATGTAGCAATCGCATGTGTAATTCTTAAACAACTATACCTTGGAGAGTGTCTCCTGTTGGGTTTCCATATTACAGCACTCTGAGTTATCGCAAGGTAGAGGGCATATTTTTGTAATGGGGCGTTTAAAAATGCGATCCTTACATTTCAATGTGACAACTCTTACAAGATTGTCGGTTCCAGGGTGAGTTTCCAAGATACTGGCTAGAGACCACCGGGATGGTGGTAAGTTATCTTCAATGATTAACACTAGTTGGCCAACGATTACGTTTGGGGTTTGCTTCATCCATTTAGGTCGCTGTTGGAGTCGAAACAAATATTCTCGGCTCCACCTTTTCCAAAAGTCTTGGGTCATTTGCTGCAAAAGAAGCCACCGGTTTCTGTAATTTGTTCTACTATCAAGCGGGTAATTCTCTGGACATGTTAATAATGCGTTTCCCACCAAAAAATGTCCTGGCGTGAGGGCTGAACTGTCATCGGGGCTGTCTGTAAGAGGGCAAAGTGGGCGGCTGTTCAGGCAGGCTTCAATTTGCGACAGAACTGTGCAAAGTTCTTCGAACGTTAATTTAGTATCCTTAGTGACACGGCGGAGGTGGTGTTTCATGGATTTGACCCCCGCTTCCCAAAGGCCTCCGAAGTGGGGTGAGGAGGGTGGTATGAAATTCCAATTAATTTTTTGAAGAGCAAGTGCTGCTTCTATTTCTGGCACAAGATTCTTAATGGCGGCGTGATAGTCCTCGGAAATTTTGCGACTCGCACCTGTGAAGTTCGTCCCACAGTCGCTGTAAAGTTCCTGACATAATCCTCTGCGGCTAGTGAACCGGCGGAACGCTGCGAGGAAGGCTTCCGTTGATAGATCAGAAACGGCTTCCAAGTGAATAGCCTTGATAGCTAAGCAGATGAAGATGCAAGCATATCCCTTTGATATACGAATTCTTCCTTTACCAGTATGTGCTTTTATTTCAAATGGACCAGCAAAGTCAACGCCAGTATGACAGAATGGTCTGCTGGGTTGCACTCGGGGAGTTGGCAAATTTCCCATTAGCTGTGTTCTTGCCTTTGCCGTATACCTAAAGCAGGTGGTGCATTCATGAACTGTCTTCCTTGCAAGAGATCTGAGTTTAGGAATCCAATACGTTTTCCTTAGTGTGATTAACATTAATGATATACCACCATGCAATGTCCGTTTATGGGTTTCTTGAACAAGAAGTTTTGTGAAATGGTTATTAGCCTTTAAAATCAGTGGATGTTTTTCACTGAATGACAGTGCAGATTTCTGCAATCTGCCGCCAACACGCAACAATCCTTGCTGGTCTATGAATGGGTGCAGAGTCCTGATAGAGCTTGTATTCTTTAATTGTAGTCCTTTTTTAATAGCCGTAGTCTCTGCATGGAAATCCTCCTCCTGGGTCAACCTTAGTAGGCATAGTTCTGCTTCCCGAATTTCCCTTACTGTCAGATGCCCTAATGATCGCGTTTCAGCACTTACTCGAAGGTTGTTTATAAAACGTCTGATATAGGCACATGTGCGAATGAGCTTGGAGAATGACGAAAATCTAGATATGAAGGAGGGCTTAACCGAAACGACTATGTTGCACGACGAGCGTTTTGCTTCTAGCTCACCACTGTCTTGAGGAAGGTCCTGATCAGAAATGTGATTTGGCCAGTGAATTCTTTCTTTAGCGAGCCATTCTGGTCCATTCCACCAGAGTTGATATGCCTGTAATTGTTCCGGATTTAATCCCCTATAGATACAGTCTGCGGGATTTTCCATGCCCGGTACATGACCCCATTTACTATCATGCAATGTCTCTTGAATTTCTGTGACCCTATTTGAAACGAATTGCTTCCATTGCTTTGGATGTCCTCTTATCCAACTAATGACGATTTTTGCGTCACTCCATGCATATACTCGTACTGAGTCAATCTTCAGTGCCTGCGCAACGCGTTTAACTAGCCTTGTACCCAATACAGCGGCACAAAGTTCAAGTCTAGGCAAAGTAAGCTGTTTCAATGGTGCGACTCTGGTTTTTGCTGCTATCAAAGTGGTGTGAATGTTGTCGTTTTCAAGCAATACCCTGGCGTAAACACATGCTCCATAGGCAGATGTGGAAGCGTCGCAGAATACATGCAATTCGAATGCCTTGCATGACCTTGTATAATGTATCCACCGCGGTATTTTAAGTTCTTCAAGTCGTGGAAGCTTTAAACAGTATTGTTGCCACTGTGACTCCAGATGCTGTGGTAATTTGTCATCCCAATCAATCTTTTCTAACCAGAAGCCTTGAAGTAAGATCTTTGCTGAAATAATAGCGGGCGAAAGCCAGCCCAAGGGATCGAAGATTTTGGATATCGTAGATAATAGAGTACGTTTTGTAGTTGGAGGATTGTAGTGTATTTGGTTAATCTTGTACGTAAATACATCTTCTATCGGGTTCCAGAAAATTCCTAGGGCCTTCACTGTGATCGTCCTTGTTAGATTAAATGGAACATTTAGTTCTCGTTCATCGTCTGATAGACCCTCCAATACCTCCTGTTTATTACTTATCCATTTTCTTAGCTCAAAGCAGCCCTTCCTGAGTAGACTCTTTAGGTCTGATTGTAGTCTTGTAACTTCTGCAATTGACTCACCGCCACTGAGTACGTCGTCGACGTAGAAATCATGTTTTAGAACATTAGCTGCCTCAGCCAGTGTTTCAACTTCATCACTAGCGAGTTGTTGTAGGCTACGAGTAGCTAAATAAAGTGCACTCGCTGTTCCATACGTGACTGTTAATAATCGATACGCTGAAACTGGCTCATCAGTGCTGTTTCTCCAGAGGATTCGTTGGTAGTCGACTTGATCCTTTTGAATTAAGATTTGCCTATACATTTGCTTGATGTCGGCTGTAAAGGCAACTCGGTGAAGTCTCCAACGGGTAACTATATCAAAGAGATCTTCTTGTACAACCAGTCCAACATACAAGTTGTCATTTAAAGATTTTCGGTTGCTGGTCTTCCTTGAGGCATCAAAGACCACCCTAAGTTTTGTTGTCGTACTACTTTCCTTAGTCACAAAGTGGTGCGGAAGATAATTTGGGTTGATGTTTTGATTTGTATCCTTCTCTACTAATTCCATATGTCCTTGGGACAAATAGTCTCGCATGAATTCTTGATACTGGTGAAACAATTCTGGATTGCATTGAAGTCTTTTTTCCGTTTGAAGTAGCTGCCTTAATGCCATGCTCCTTGATTCGCCTAAATCTGGAATCATGTTTTCCGTATTAACAGGCAAGGAAACAATGTATCTGCCATCATGTTGTCTCGCGACTGCCCTTTCATAGATAGATTCACAATTTGCTTCTTCTTCACTGAGGTTGTTAACTGTCGTTGGTTCTTCAATCTCCCAGAACCGCTGTAGCAAACCATCTATGTCAGCCTTACAGTGAAAGGTTCTAATACATTTGACTCTTGAGCACCATTTTTGTGACAAGTCTACCTGTCCCGACAGAATCCAACCAAGAGACGTTTGCTGAGCGATCGGGGATCCCAAGGGACCCTTACGAAGTCCATCCTGTAGTACTAATGAATATACTCCAGCTCCGAAAATGGCGTCTATACGACCCGGCCGATAGTAGAATGGATCTGCCAAGTGTAGTTCCTTAATGTGATCCCAGGTATTTTTAAGTGGCATGCGATCAGTGGGTAGCACACTGGTCAACTTGGGCAGTATATACGCCTCAATTGAAAAGTGCATCTCGGGATTTACCAAAGATTGAACGGAGAATTCAACTGACTTGGTTGCAGTCAAAACTTGGGTAGCGCCAACTCCTTTAACATGAACAGTGGTATTGCTCGTAGGTTGACCCAGTAATCTTGCAGCATGTTGTGAAATAAAATTACCTTCAGAACCCTGATCCAGTAATACTCGTAGTGTTACACGGTGTTCTTTTCTATTTTGTGCATTTACCAACGCAGTTGCTAACAGCACTTTATCGTCGTGTTCCACACTGTTCATCGTATTGACAGATTTTGTCAGTGTGGTTATCTCAGGCTGTTTTTCGATTTTGTTCGAGCATAGCCTTGCCGACACTGGTGGGCCAGCATATTGATGAAGTAGCGTATGGTGTTTTCCACGGCAAAACCGATACGTAAACTTGCTGCGACATTTTGTGACACCATGACCTTTTTGCAAACAATTGTAGCAATGTGCAAATTGTTGTATTGTAGCGCGACGACCGTCTAAATTTAGTTGTAGAAACTTTGTGCACTCCCTTAATGAGTGATCTTGACTGCAGAGTGGACAAAGTTCGCTGGTTGATAAGGCAGGTGAATCCTTCGACGGTGCTTGCCTTTTGCTTTGAATGCTGAATGACGACTTATCCTTTCCAGTCTGCTTAGGTTTCACCATGCTTATGGCTTCCAATGTACGGAACCTTGTTTCGATAAATGTGAAAAATTCTTCGAGTGTAGGTATTTCGTCGGGTTCATCCCTCTCATTCAAGGACTGTTCCCATTGGGACAGGGTATCTACGCTGAGCTTTTGTGTAATGTTGAATAGCACCAGTGAATCCCAGTTAGAAATGTCTATGCCCAATCCTTTGATCGATTCAAGTGCCTCCCGAGTTGTGTCAAGCAGGAGTTTCAAACCGTTAACAGATTCAGAAGAATGTGGGTGCAAAGAGAAGACCGTTTTAAGATGCGAATTTAACAGTGCCCTTTTGTTATCATATCGTTTGTTTAGTAAGTCCCATGCTGGACTATAGTTTGCATCTGTGATTTGTAAATTCCTCAATAATTTCTCTGCCTCCCCTCCCAGACTGGCCTTTAAGTAATGAAGCTTCTGAGCCATTGACAATGCTTTGTTGTTGTGAATCAGAGAACTGAATAAGTCGCGGAAAGATGACCATGAAGTGTAGTCACCCATGAACCTTGGCAAACTGATTTTCGGTAGATTGACTTCAGATAAGGTTTGAACCCTTGTTTCCGTAACCTTGACACCTTGATTAGAAGTACCCTTTTGAAGATCATCTACAAGATCCGAGATCCTTCCGGTGATATCGATCACCTTCTCTTCAACCGTTGACAAAAGATCATTCTTGAAATACGGCAGATCCTTATGGTCCTTTTCATTGTACAAACCTTCAACTACCTTGTGCGTAGCTTTGAACTTTTCCCACTCCCTGTCAATGTTTTCAATACGTCTCTTTAGCGATCCTACACTGGACCTTTGCTGCATGTTAGTCTTTCCAAAATTTGATATGTGCCTCTCAATTTCCTTTTTCGTAGCAGTTTGTTGTGTTAATAAGTCTTCCATGATTGTAACTTAGTGCAGCTTGACTGCCTTCCTTATGACTTGGACACGTTACACTGTGAGCCGGTGGCAACGATGGATCGAATTTGCAGCCTATCTTTATTTTATTTATTTAAATCAAGCTTACACACAAAAAAAATGCCTATCAATTATGTCCCCTGAAAAAATGCGACAGACATCAAATGAAATAAAGCCAATGACACAAAATATCGAATTTCATTTATTAAAACTTCAAAGTATTACTCGTTTGTAACAGTAACCTTGCAATGATGCAACACATTTCCGTTAAATGATCCGCTCATCGACGTGCAGCGATAACTTGACAATGCAAAATGTATCACACTATTCGAATTGGAGTAATTTGCACAAATAATTCAGAATTAAAGGTTTTGCAAAATTACCGATGCTGATTTACACCACCTTTTAAAACTTCTGCCGCACGTGCCGCTGCTTCTGTTGATTGCTGTTAACTTCAAAATAACTAACGTTGCACAATAGCAGAACTTACGCACTCACCATAATTACTCTACTATTATTGCCCTTTATTCTTTATTGCGAAATTACACATGCTAGATGCTACATAAACTTCAAACGAATAACATACCTTGTTCCTTTCGACCTTAAAAAAATGGCGAAATAAAACAGGAAAAAAAAAACATGTGTGAGGGTGTGGATTTTTTAGGGGAATTTTGTTATGAGAATAGGGATCCAAGGGTCTGCTGAGAACAAACGAAAACACCTTCGACTCCTGTTTTTCACCGATAAACTGTATTGACTAATTTCTTAATAAAACACTTTCAATTGAATTTCTATAATGATTACAAATGTTGAAACTACGTCGAGCTTCGTCCACAGATAACTTCCAAGTGAGGTGCAAGTACGGTAGAACTGTATTATTTTGGACGGGCCTGAAGAAATACCGTTTTGAATCGCTCACTCTCTTTTACGTCCAGCTGAACTTCTGTAGTTGTACCAGAATTCCGAACACAAATTTTCGTGACAACTCGTTAATGTTGTAATTTTTTTGGTCGGCATCTTTCGTTCTCCATTTTGAAACCCTATATTTTGAGCAAATATAAAATAGCTTAAGGTATAGCTGAAAGTACCTGTACTTCGCTACTGTGAAAATCGCGCACAAATTACGTGTGCGACAATAGGCCGTATTTTTAAAAACCAAGCATTTGTTTTGAAGTAAATGGAAGAAGTAAAAGGCAGCACTAGAAAGTCAGAGGTAGAAGTAAAAGGTTCTACTTCAAATCGTATTTATAATCTTTACCTTTTCCTTGCAAGGAAAAACTTCACATAAAATAAGTAAAGTGTGCAAAGAATTTACGATTCGGATTCCACACGTGTTACAAAAATTTCCGAAATTGCAATTCATATTTGGAGTTCAGCAATACGTATACAATTTATTTATTTGTTCATGTGTTTCAAAATAATGATGGCGACGCCGCGTCGCGGTCTTCCTTTTCTTTGATGTTGTTTGGAAAAACCTCTCAGCAACAAGAAAGTAAGACTGGCGAGAAGGTAAATCGTCTTCAACTATCGATATGTAAAAAACACTGCAAATTTTACACAACGGTTTATTATTTCCAAAAAATGTGACATTTTTCAAGTCACGGCTAGATGGCAGTAGTGATCATGTGAAATGATTTCACGTTTTTTAATCCACCAAGAAATGGAATATTTTATGGAGATTAAAAATTTCAAAATTCTATTACTCAAAAACCAATTGATATAAATTCATGCAATAAAATGTGTTCTATTGAGTAATATTAGAGCATTGTATGTTCCGAGTTTTATGAAAAAAGCTTGAACGGTTTCGGAAATATGATTTTTTCAATATTTGGTTCCTCAATTTCCCCCCCTCAAAATACGTCGATCGGACCCACGAGCTGTTAGGACCGTTGCCAGATGTCACTTGATTTTTGAACCAAATTTGATTAATTTATCTCCAGTAGTTTCCGAGAAAAAGCCTGGACGGCGGACGGGGGACGGCGGACGGGGGACGGCGGTCGGACGGATTTTTTTTTATTCGTTTTTTGAAATCTACATATCTCAAAACGTAAACTGACAAAATTTCAGGGGGGGTTATAATTTTTTTTTTTTCGTGCTCGATTACATAGGTTTATTATGGAAAATAATAAACCAAAAAGGGTCACCTCAGAGGATTTTAAGTAAATTTTCTATAATACAGTTAGATAATTAAACATCTTGATCGTTAAGTGGCGAGCGAGTTAAAAAAAAAAAAGTGGTGGTAGTTCGTTAGAATTGACACGTCTAAAAAAAAAGCAATCCTGATGAAATGCAGTTCATATTGCAATCGGAGAGCTTTAAGGCTACAGCTCACGGACAAAACACACCACGCCCACGCAGTGTAACACACACCAAAATTTAAAGTTCGGACACGGGACAATAGTACTTAACACTAATAATAGTGAAAATAACGTTCAAATATTACAGATGGTCGCAACAACTTCGCTGATCAGTACTCGATCACCAACTACCGTTTTTCTCAACTTGGTCCCGAATTGGACTGGTTGTCCGTGGGTGACAGCCTCATCGACCGCAAATTGTCGTCCTTAGAACCTAATAACCTTCAAAGACGACGATAGAAATGATTGTCCTCCCAAGAGTTGTGAACCAGGAGGATCCGCCTATTAACCAAAGGAAGAATTGCTATAAAGTGTTTCCGAAAAGCTATATCCTCAAAAAGACTTCGTAACTCACTCACCTTCATTTCCATGAAATATTTAAGGGAGTACCTAATCTACTCATCTGGCAAAAAAATCGATTTTTGGATTTTTACATATTCGTTTATTATGATGTGTTAGGAATATTCTCTAAAAGTTTCATAAGAATTGGTGGACAAATAACAAAGTAATAGCTCAAAATTAACCATACCCGCTGCATACCGGCTGGATTGTTAGTGGATAAAGTGAGATTCTCAAAAAAAGCTGGTGTGGACTAGATACATTTTTTTAGAAGAAATCCTTCAGTTTTGAAGCGAATGCTTCATTTTATAAATAAGAAAAAGGTATAACCTTGTACTTTAAAGCAAAACCTCTCATCTCGAAGCAAAACGTTTTCCTTTACTTTTTTTATACCCTAGCTGTAGGGTATATTACTATATTAGTTTTGAGCGAACGCCAAGAAATAATCGTCACAGAAAAGAAAGAACTATATATTCATGATTGGGAAGTGAAAAGAAACCGTTTTATGCATGTCCGTCTGTCTATCCGTCTGTCTATCTGTCTGTCTGTGTGTCTGTCTGTCCATCCAGACTGGAGAACGCTTGTAGCTAGAGACTTGAAATTTGGTACAATAATATTTGATTAGAATTGCAAGGTCAAGTTCGAAGATGAGCAAAATCTGGCAACCCCTTCTTAATGTTGCCATATAAGCCTGAGTCGTTTTTATACAGAAATGTTGATTTTGGTGACTGAATGTTTACATTTTGAATTTTTTTCGTTAAATATTGTTATAAATACGGATTATAATTAATTATTTGTCTGAAATTTTTTTTGCACGGTCTTTTTTTACACGACATTAAAATTATAGAAAGGGAAGAAAACGTCGGCAGTTTGAAGATGGTAAACGTAATTGGATTTACATGGAGTTTTTTTATTTAGAATGAATGAATTAATTGGGATCTTTCCTGCGGGGTAAATTTTTTTTATATCTTTTTTTGGGGTTGTGGGGGTGGTTGTGGAACCATCTCCCTTGGAGTTGTCCAATTTGGGGCGTCTGTGATATCACATTAAAGCTCATGGGGAGTACTATTAAATTAAGCAGTCGCGGACAACTAGCCTTAGTGACATAAGAAAATACATGTCTAGATTTTTAGATAGAATGAGGATATTTTTCTACATCTAGGGTATCACGCAATTGGTGTGACCAATTGCTTCCTTACTACTTATATATATAACTTGATTTCAAGCATATCCTTCATTTTCTGCAAGTAAAAGGTAATACGTCTTTTTATAAATACGGCCTAATAACTTTTTGTGGGTTGAGGAGATAAAATAATACTTTGACTTACACGGGTAGGAACATGAGACTCCCGATAGTGAACTGCTGGATAAAAAAAGACTAAGTTTCATAAAACTTCCGATAAACAATATTTTTTGTTCGCCCCTCTGACTGTAATATAACCAGATTGTCAGGAGAGCTTACCCATGAACAGGCAACATAAAATTGGCCGTGAGAGAAACAGTTATTCCGTAAATCCACTCCTACCAATTTCAAAGATTGACGTTGCGCTTTGTTTATTATCATGGCGAAACATACCTTAATAGGAAACTGCAGCCTTTTAAACTAAAAGTGGTAGTCGGATGGAATCAAGGGGATTCTAGGTAGAAAAACTGTTTCTCCCGCACCACAGCCTATGAAAATGGTTATTCAATAACAGTGTTCCTTTATTTTAAACAAAAGGCCAAAAAACAGTTTTTAGGAATTTTTTACTTTCAAAATAGCGGATTTTCATAAAAATTTACATCCCCTATTTAAATTGTTAGGGGTGGAATTCCACAAACCGGTTCTTAGTGAGCACCTACGAGATAAGTTGAATAAGTATACACAATTTCATGGAAATCGGTTCAGCGCTTCCGAAGTAACCGTTTTCACCCCTTTTCACCCCCTTAAGGGTTGAATTTTAAAAAAAAACTACTTTTCAGTGATAACCTGAGAGGCAAGTTGAAGAAGTATACAAAATTTCGTGGAAATCGGTTCAGCGGTTCCAGAGTAACCGTTTTCACCCCTTTTCACCCCCTTAAGGGTTGAATTTCAAAAATCTGCTTTTCAGCGATAACCTGTGCGGCAAGTTAAAGAAATATTCCAAATTTCATGGAAATCGGTTCAGTGGTTTCGGAGAAACCGTTTTCACCCCTTTTCACCCCCTTAGAGGTGGAATTTCAAAAAATCCCTTCTTATTGCACAATGCACATCTAGAGCTTAAGTTTCAAGTTCATACGTTTGGCCGTTCTTGAGATATGGTGATCAGTGAATCAATGAGTGGTATTTGAATTTTATATATGTCGCAGATAAGTTTAAACTAAGAAGAAGAAGAGACTAATGCCAGAAAAAGCTGAGAGAAAAGATATGAAAAGAAGAGGAAGACTGGGCTGTCAAAAAAAAGTAGAAGAAGGAAAAGTGAAAACTAGGAGTGAAGAGACTTTTTTGGATTGATTGGAAAAATAAAGAGTTGTCCAAAAATAATGAAATATATGAAGGAATATAACAGTTAACGTGTGTTTTAATTAAAGATGAAAAGGAATACATGGAATATTCAGGACGTCGCGGTCGTCAGGATAGAGGACGATTATATTTCATCTCCGACATATATATAGATAGATAAATGGTTACCAGATGTTTTTTACTTAGATACATATCAATAAAGTTGTCCTTCGAGGAAAGGACTAATTGCTTTATTGAGGTGCCCGAACAATTTGCATCCGCATCAGCATCTGAAAATTGCTTAGGCAGACCCCTCAATAAACAATTAAGGCATGGTGGAAATTCCTCTTAATTTCAGAAGATTTATTTTTGCATTTTTTCCAACAATGGCCACCAACACTTTTCAAAATCAAACTGATTCTTATGAAAATAAGTACAAAGGGAATGGATGCGATACCTTCAAATTATAAATTTTAATAGCAGATCTCAAATATTTGCACTGAAAATTCACTTTGTACTAATTTTCTTAAGAATCCCTAGAAATTCAAAAATGTTGATCCGCATATTGGAACCAGAATTTTGGAATTGGATCCAGAATTATAAATGTTAAAAGTATGTTCCAAATTTGAATCCTAAAAATTAACCGAATTCCTTTTTACGAATTTAAAATTTGTGATTGCGAAATTCGATCCGCCATCTTGAATTTACAAATTTAGATAGATTTGAAACGAATGGCTTCACGACCGCCTTTTATTAGAAATAAAGATATATGTTCATCAGGGTTTTTTGAAATTCAACCCACTTGCACTGGGGGAATGAACAATTCTATGAAAATTAGCCATTTTTGAAGTTAAAAATTCATACAAATTGCTTTTTGTCTTTTTGCATGAAATAATGAAACATAGCCGGAGAGCTAGCCACGGAAAATGTTTGCAATTTGTAGAGCAATGAATTGCCTCTAATCGGGGTGCCATACCATCACTATTAACTATTTTGGCAGCCTGGCAGCTAAACAGCGGTGGATGTGGGTGTGATACGGCCGCAAAGAGGCTGAAAAATCGGGGGTCATACAATGCCTACCGTCGTGCTAGGGAAGCTAGGAAAGTTGGGGGCTTCCGTGGGAGCGGAGGAGGGTCCGATGGAGGTTGAGCAATGAGGAGCCGACCAACGTGACCATCTCCACGACACTGACGGACTCACTGGAGCTTCCGACCAAGCGTCTGAGGGGCGAAGGCACCTCGGGTGATACGGTCAGTACTCCGGTGAGGACGGATGAGACCGAGCGGCCAGGACCAGCTGACAGGAAGCGCAAGCGGAAAGTCGGCAGGAACTTGGCTTGCAAGGTTACCGGGAACCCCAACATGGCTGCGGGGGCTCGTCCCACCTACTCTAAGGTGGCACAGGCGAACCTGGTCATGAGTATTGCGGATATCGGTAGGGCGGCTCCTCTTGACAAAAGTCATGTAGCGACTTTTAAGAAGGCGCAGCTGACTTTGATGGATGGTATCCCGAACGCTGCCGGCGATATCGGGGTAACCAAAGTAGACTAGGAGGATGGGTTGATTGTGCTCGCGTGCGTCAACCAGAAATCCGAGGAATGGTTGTGTGAAGCCGTCGGGAAATTGCCTAACATATGGAAGGGCATGTCCTTGTAGGTGGATCACCTGCAAGTTCTTCGGAATTTGCGGAGGATAATAATCCGACTACACAAAAAGAGGAAGAGAGGAAGGGTCACCAAAGGGTGTCCTCAGGGGGGAGTGCTTTCTACGCTCCTGTGGAATATCACGGTAGCCTTCCTACTCAGGAGTTTGGAGGAGAGGAGAATTGAGGTCATCGGCTATGCTGATGATATAGCATTGATGGTTAGAGGCAAGTTCATGAGTGTCACTGCTGACATCATGAGGGATTCCCTATGAGTGGTTGAGCGGTGGTGTTCTTAACCGTCAATGCGCGGAAGACGGAGCTCATCATCTTCACAAGGAAGAAGAAGGGGCTGGAGTTCGAGCTAATTAACACACTTTCCGACATTCATCGAAATTTCAATAAAATCTGTTATACGTGTTTCTTTATTTCTAACGAAAGGTCAAATACCAATTTTTGGAATTTTGAAGATGAAAACACGGATTTAATTTGTGATGCCGAATTCGCGGTTGTCGGTCACTTTACCGCCAGGCAGACATTTACTACGTTTACATGTAGAGTCGAAAAATCTAGTCGAAAACAATTTTCGACCTCAACCTGCGTTTTTCAGCACTGCGGGTTGAGGGATCTAGTCGAAATCGGGTCCAAACGTAGTCGAAATTACAGTTTATTGCACTAATTTGATCTATTATATAAACAGTTTTTTCAATTTGTTCGAGTTTCATTTATATTTTGTAGACATTTTAAGGAATTTGATTTCGAATAAAATCTTTTGTTTTGGCCAATTACTCAGAAAACATGAAAAAACTATCGAACTGTCAACTCGACTACTCAACCCGCGTTTATATGAATTTTAACTCTACTGCTGGCTCGAGCCAGGTAGCAAAGCTAGGTATAGTCAAGTTCACCCCGGTTTGGACTCGACCCAGGCCACGTTTACATGGAGTTGTATCTGGGTTCAATCTTCAACCCACATTCAACACTGCATGTAAATGTAGTAATAGTCGCAGATACATCATTCCACGGTGCCCGTATATGCGCATACTCGCCGTATCAGTCGTCCCTCTTCGCTGTGGGATCGTCCTCGCATACGAAAATCCGCACAAAAGAGACACGCTGTGACGTCATGTTGGACGAAAATCCGTAATTCACTCCGGGGTGGAATTTCAAAAAATTCTTTCTTAGCGGTTATCCATGTCATTATAGAAATGAACTCTTAAATTTTCAGCCCTTTAGCCTTTAGGACCAGCGGTTTGGTCTGTGCGTTGCTTGTCAGTCAGTGACGGTACTCTCTGTTTTATACATAGATATAGATTGAATTCTTTGCTAATATTCTATCAACATGATTAACACATCCACAATCCCACAGATAGCGTTGAATCGCTGTGACGTTTCTTATCATTAGCATTAAATTATCGATCATCGATCACATTATTTCCAGCATCATATGATTTTTGTTGTAAAAATATTATTTCATTTTAAATAAAATTTACAACTTGATACCAGTTGTAATTGCAAGCATAAAAATATCAGGTTAGAACCATAAAACAGCAGAAACAACTTCAATTGATTAAAACAAACCTGAGTCAGAAACCAACTGTAATTAAAGCTTATCTAAAGCTTTTTTATAAATTGAACATATTTTGTTCTGGAGCGCGATCGAGGGCTAAGATAAAGTAGCCTATGTCGTAAGTTGGAAGGATATAAAGTTATGTACAAAATTTCGTGCAAATCGATCCAGTCGTTTCTGAGGTTACTCTACACATAAATCCCGGACATTCGCATTTATATATATAAGGGAAAGGGATAAGGGATGCTGCAGTAGTCTGGTGGCCTAAGGTAAGCCAGGCAACTGTAAGGCGTAGGTTAGATGATCTACAGAGGATGACGTGCGTGGGAATTTCGGGAGCTTTACATTAAAATTTTGGTTTTCAATTATATCCGTCTAACTACTTTGAATGTTATCATTTACAGAAATGTTGACCAGAGTTCGATATTAATTAATGATGAAACCAGTAATATTGAAGATTTTGATAATACTTTTGAGGAGGACAATGTAGATTGTGATACGGATTTACAAAGTTTTGGAGATGATGAGTCAGCGAAGAAATGCTTTTTTTCTATTAAAGTAAATATAAAACGTAAAGGGCGACAAATATACTGTATTATTCTGGCAGTTTCAAACTCAATGTTTCCTCATTCATCACTTTCCAAGCTCGTCCAATTTCTTTCTTATACTTATCTACCCAAACTACCATTACATTCTACCCATAACCTGTCTTAGCTTTATTTTTCAAATTCATTCTTCATCTTTATCTTCTTTTTTTTTTTTTTTTTTTTGTTGTATACGGTTCGCCAAAATCACTTTGCAAAATCACTTAAAAAAAATATTACATTGCATCTTTTATAATCGTTTTCTCAGAAAATATGAATTTCTTTTTATTATTGTTCCATCATCTCTTTCAATTAGATAGTATCGTGGAGTTCAATGTTTTGCTTTAATTATTCCTTTTTCCCATACTTTTCCATTTCTTACCCAGATTCTGTCACCTTCTCTGACCTATCTTGCACTCTTCTATTATAATATGTTGCATTTCTATTATTATTTTTTCTAAGACCATCATAGTACTCATTTAAACCTTGATTTATGAATAGTGTTTCTTTCACAGGAAGGCTGGTCCGTAATTTTCGACCCATAAGAATCTCCGCTGTTGCTTTTGTTTTTTTTATTCCAAGATGTGCGCGATGGAGTTTCTCTAATGTTTCTTTCCGCATTGAGTTTGGTACCAAAATTCTCTCATTTAAGAAAATTATTCCTGATTCCAAAGACAAATCATTTCTAAATTTCCAATAATATTTTACTACCTCTTTTAATTCCGATTTCTTGGTTGGCCAACCCTCTACTAGTACTTTTTTTTAGCTCACTTAGAATTGGGTCCTTATTAGTTTCACTTACAAATTCTCGTTTTTTGTTTTCGCTTACATTAATTGAATGTACCATAAGATTCAAATCAGGGATTTCTGAACCTTCCTCCTCAACGTTGGAATACCTCGATAAAAGATCAGCTATGTGCATAAATTTCCCAGGGCTATATTTTAATCGAATTTGATATTTTGATAAGCGTAGAAGCATTCGCTGTAACCTTGCATTGGGAACTTTGCTTATGTCCTTCGCAAAAACTCCAAGCAGAGGTTTATGATCAGTAATAACTTCTATTGGCCTTCCATAAATGAATTGATGCAACTTTTTGCACGAAAAAACTATTGCCAGAAGTTCTTTTTCAATTTGAGCGTACTTTTGCTCTGTCTCCGTTATAGGGCGTTTACACTGGAGATTAACTCGAGGTTAGATTAAGTTGATCTCAAAGTGTTTACACCACCAGTGACAAGCTTAACTCTGACATTTGCATGTCATCTTTGTTTACTTTATTTGACAGCAAGGCAGAAATAATAGCTTTTTTCTTTCTTTTCTGCTTCAAACTTTCCATGTTCAAGAAAAAATATGTAAATATCAAATATGTACGCAGCAAACTGTCTTTAATCTTGAATTTAAAATCTTGACAGCAGTCACAAAAGTCCGATTTATCAAACAGCTGTTTGCTGAATTGCGTTGAATCGTTCGGGTCCGGGTTCGTGCATTGAATTGAGGAGATTAAGTGCGAGGTTTCATTCTAATCTGGTGAGCGAGGAGGTTACGATTTGTATGGGAAATCTCGTGATTAAGTACCTGGTTACCCCCGAAACCTCGAAAAGCGACGTAACCTCGTCGGTGTAAACGCCGTATTAGGCTTCTTGACATAAAATAGACTGGTTTTTTGTCTTGTAACATACACCCACCGAGTCCATTTTTGGATGTATCAGCCTGTATTACTATTTCCTTTTTGGCGTCAAAAACTTTTAATGTTGGAGCACTGCTAATTAACTCCTTTATTTTGTCCAGACACGCTGAATGCATGGATTCCCATCTAAATACTACATTATTTTTCAGCAAGGCTCTTAATGGTTCTGACAATTGAGATAAGTTCGGTATAAAACTTCTTATGTAATTAATCATCCCTAGTAGTTTTTGAAGATCTTTTTTATCTTTGGGAATGCTTATTGCTTTAATGGCCTGTATTCTGTCTGGGTCCCGCGATATACCCTTTTCCGAAATGATATGTCCTAGAAATTTAACCTGATTTATTTTATACTGAACTAGCCGGTCTACCCGGTTTCACCCGGTCGGTTGGTTGAATGATTTTTATTAATTATCGTGCCATTGATTCATCATCGTTTTACATTTTTATTGTTGTTCGCCTCTTTATCTATATTCATTGCTTCTTCTCTGCATGAAAACAGGACAAACCTTTCGTATTATAATAACGATATGAAGTATAATGTAATTAGGTATAATGTACAACGAAAAAAAATTTAAAAAAAAATTAGTTAATTATTATTTAACTTCACATTTGTACAGAACGATGCCAAAGAGAATAAATATTCAGAGGACTTCCTTATAAACAATGTTTTTTGTTTTTTTATTGGGCGGCACTAATATTACCAGACTCGTTGGCGAACTTACTCGTGAGCAAGCAACATAAAACTGACCGTGGGAGAAACAATCTTCCCAAATCTACGCCGGCATATTTTAAAGTTTGATACTTCTTAATCGTCATGGCTTCCTTCCAACCTTTCAAGAGGCCGGGTAGAGATGGTATTTACCCAGTTATGCTTCAGGAAGCACTGTCTCTGATATTGGAACCTCTGACCAGGTTATTCAGGTCGATCCTAGCCTTTGGCTATGTTCCCCGGAGCTGGAGACTAGCTAAAGTGATTTTTATCCCTAAACCCGGCAGAGCAACCTATAAAGTGGCGAAATCTTTTCGCCCAATTACACTCACTAGCTTTCTTCTGAAAGCTTTGGAAAAGATGTTGGATGTTTTCATCAGATCAAACTATCTGAAGGAATTTCCCTTACATAAGAGCCAACACGCTTATCAGAAAGGGAAATCCACTGAATCCGCCCTTCATCATACAATTGATTTCATCGAGAGGGCCCTTTATGACAAGAACTTCTGCATAGGAGTCTTCTTAGACGTTGAGGGCGCTTTCGACAACACCAGTTTTGAAGCCATGGCATCTGCTATGCGTAGTCATGGCATTTGTGAAACATTAGCGCGGTGGATAGATAACATGCTCCAGTGCAGATTCATCTCCACCGTAATCGGTAACCACACTGCGAGGAAAAAGGTAGGCAGGGGCTGCCCCCAGAGTGGCATTCTTTCCCCCATTCTCTGGTGTTTGGTTGTCAATGACCTTACGGAAACACTAAGCCGCGACGGTCACTTCTCCATTGCCTATGCGGATGATATAGTGATTCTGTGTAGAGGAAAGTTTCTCAATACTCTTTGTGAGCTGGAACAGCATGCTCTCAAGATGATTGAAAAGTGGTGCAAGGCCAGAAACCTCTCTGTAAATGCAGATAAAACCTCTGCAGTAATTTTTACCAATAAACGTAAGTTAGTTGGCATTAAATCCCTGCATATCTTTGGCAGAGAGATTAATTACGCGAAAAGCGTCAAATATCTAGGAGTTATCTTAGACCATAAACTGAATTGGCAACTGCATCTCAACAACAAAATACAAAAAGCCATCACAACCTTTTGGCAGTGCAGAAGGGCATTCGGTTCCACATGGGGCATTAAACCCAAAATCCTCCACTGGATCTACACCACTGTCATCAGACCTAGTCTTTGCTATGGTGCGTTAGTTTGGTGGCATAGAACCAATGTAGGCACGATCCTGAAAGCTCTCTCGAAGGTTCAAAGGATGGTCTGCTTGAGCATTACGGGAGCTATGAGAACTACTCCAACAGCAGCAATCGAGACTGCTCTTTCTCTTGCTCCGATTGATATATTTGTGGCAAAAGAAGCTATGAAATCTGCCCTTCGTTTAAAATTAACCGATCTCTGGCTATTTAAAAGTCAGCAATCAGGGCACTCTGCGATCTGGGACAAAATTGTGAAAATCAATGTAAATGTCCTTATGATCTCGGACAAAGTATCTCCCTGTTTCACCAACAGCAGGGGCTACACAGTCGTCTTCCCCTCCAGAATGGAATGGGAAGCTAACCACCTCAGGAATATAGGGTCAGACTTTCACTCTGTGTGGTTCACGGATGGTTCGGTTGCCAATGGTCTTGCTGGCATCGGAGTTTATGGACTCACCGATGACTTGCGCGTCTCCATTTCAGCCGGTCACTTTACCACTATATTCCAAGCAGAGGTTCTAGGCATTCTTAAATGTGCCCAACTAATACAGGAGATGAACATTCGCGGGAAGCACATCTTAATCTTCTCAGATAGTCAAGCTGCTTTAAAAGCGCTTAACTCGTATGTTGTCTCCTCAAAAATCGTTAGCGAATGTAGCATGTCGCTTAATAAAATCTCTACTCTTAACAGAGTAACATTAATCTGGGTCCCTGGCCATAGCAACATCGTAGGTAACGAGATTGCGGACGGTCTTGCTAGGGAGGGCTCAAGCTCACCATTTGTAGGCCCTGAGCCTTATATGGGCTTAGCACCATCCTTTTCAACTCGCGTATTTGAAGAATGGGCTCGTAAAGAGCAGAAAAAAAGGTGGGTGGCGAGGAACGACTGCAGACAGTCGAAATTCTTTATGAAACGAGTCGTCTGCGCCCTAAGCGAACGTCTGCTAGGCTACAGCAGGTGCGGAATTAGACTCGCCATTAGTGTGCTCACAGGGCACTGTAGGCTTAACAGTCATCTCCACAAATTATGCATAGTGAGCTCTCCCCTATGTAACTGTGAATTAGAGGAGGAAACTATAGCACACTTCACGTGCACATGTCCCCTTTACTTCAATCTGAGGGCCGAAATTTTCGGAAAGCGTACGGTAGCTCCTGCAGAGCTACTAGATATTCCGTTGCCTAAAATATTGAGTTTCGTTAGACGAACACGTCGACTAACGGCTTATGAAAGGCAACAAGATTAAAACTCAAGATGTTTAGCACTTCTCAACGAGGTATGTACAATGGACCACATGGTCTAGGTGCCGGGCATCTGCTGCTCACCTCACAGAATCTACATCTCTAATCGTCATGGCGAAACAAACTTTGATGGGAAATTGTAGTCTCTTAAAATCAAACGGGAGGTCATTAGGTATTAAGGGAATACGTGGCACGACAGGAACGACAGTTTGAGGGACATTTTCCCCGTCAACAAATAAAATTTCCTCAACCATTTTCTTTCTTTTAAAAACGAACTGAATAGCACCAATCACTCACGCAAATAATGCCAAATGCGCGGCTGTCGGTCAGTTTACCCCTAGCCATTAGGCAGACATCACAGTCACAGATATATCATTCCACCATGCTGCACGCACTTATGTTCGCCTTCGCCGTCAGCCGTGTGCATGCCGCTGGCCCGCATCTTCTCAGTGAGGGATCGTTCTCACCTACGAAGATCCGCTCAAAGAAGAGACGTGGAAAAGAATTTCTGTGACGTCATGTTAAAGGAATTTCTGTTATTCACCCCTTTAGTGGTGAAATTTTGAAAAATCCTTTCTTAGCGGATATCTATGTCATTAAAGGAATGCACTGTAAAATTTTCAGCTCTTTAGGTCCAGCGGTTTGGTCTGTGCGTTGTCTGTCAGTCACGCACGGTTCTTACTGTTTTATAGGTAAAGATTTTGTCTTTATTAAATTTTATATTTTTCTCCCTAGCTCTTTGTAACACTTTCTCTCATATCCTGTCATGTTCATCTTCATTCGACGCTGCTATCAAAACGTCATCTATATATATATGAACACTCCTGCGATGTTCTGAAAATTTTTTTCATTATATAATTGGAACATTTCTGGTGCCGTTCGAATACCAAAGGGTAGTCTTTTAAATTTATACAACCCAAACGGTGTGCTAAATGTACAAAGCGAAGAAGAGGCTGCATCTAGCTCCATTTGCCAATACCCGTCTTTGAGATCAAGCACAGTGAAAATTGATTTGCCCGTTAATTGACTTGAAATATCCTCAAATGTGGGGATATTGGGTAATTAATAGGTTTAATTGAATTGTTGAGTTCCCGCGGATCTAAGCTTAGTCGTATTTGTTTATTAGATTTTTCTGCGATTACTAAATTTGATATCCAGTTTGAAGCTTGGGTTGTTTTTTCTATTTCTTAAAGAGGCAAATTTACCAAAACGTGCAAAATGGGTCCACTTAGGCGCTTGCCGAGGAATGGTTTTTTGAAATCCTACCCTTAAGGGGGTGAAAAGGGGTGGAAACGGTTTCTCCGGAACCACTAAATCGATTTCCATGAAATTTGGAATACTTCTAGAACTTACCTTATAGGCTCTTTCCGAAGAGTAGTTTTTTTTAAATTCTACCCCTAAGGGAGTGAAAAGGGGTGGAAACGGTTTCTCCGGAACTACTGGACCGATTTCCATGCAATTTGGAATACTTCTTGAACTTACCTCATAGGCGCTTGCCGAGGAATGGTTTTTTGAAATCCTACCCTTAAGGGGGTGAAAAGGGGTGGAAACGGTTTCTCCGGAACCACTGAATCGATTTCTATGAAATTTGGAATACTTCTAGAACTTACCTCATATGCTCTTTCCGAAGAGAAGTTTTTTTTAAATTCTACCCTTAAGGGGGTGAAAAGGGTTGAAAACGGTTTCTCCGGAACCACTGGACCGATTGCTATGAAAATTGGAATACTTCTAGAACTTACCTCATAGGCTCTTGCCGAGGAATGGTTTTTTGAAATCATACCCTTAAGGGGGTGAAAAGGGGTGGAAACGGTTTTTCCGGACCCGCTTGACCGATTTCCATGAAATTTGGAGTACTTCTAGAACTTACCTCATAAGCTCTTTCCTAAGAGTGTTTTTTTTTTTAAATTCTTTCCTTAAGGGTGTGAAAAGGGGTAGAAACGGTTTCTCCGGAACCACTAGACCGATTTCCATGAAATTTGGAATACTTCTAGAACTTACCTCATAAGCTCTTTCCGAAGAGTGGTTTTTTTTTAAATTCTACCCTGAAGGGGGTGAAAAGGGGTGAAAACGGTTTCTCCAGACCCACTTGACCGATTTCCATGAAATTTGGAATACTTCTAGAACTTACGTCATAGGCTCTTGCCGAGTAATGGTTTTTTGAAATCCTACCCTTAAGGGGGTGGAAACGGTTTCTCCGGAACTGCTGGACCGATTTCCATGAAATTTGGAATACTTCTAGAACTTACTTCATAAGCTCTTTCCTAAGAGTGTTTTTTTTTAAATTCTTTCCTTAAGGGTGTGAAAAGGGGTAGAAACGGTTTCTCCGGAACCACTGACCCGATTTCCATGAAATTTGGAATACTTCTAAAACTTACTTCATAAGCTCTTTCCGAAGAGTGGTTTTTTTGAAATTCTATCCTTAAGGGTGTGAAAAGGGGTAGAAACGGTTTCTCTTGAACCACTGGACCGATTTCCATGAAATTCGGAATACTTCTAGAACTTACTTCATAAGCTCTGTCCGAAGAGTGGTTTTTTTTTTAAATTCTATCCTTAAGGGTGTGAAAAGGGGTAGAAACGGTTTCTCCGGAACCACTGGACCGATTTCCATGAAATTTGGAATACTTCTAGAACTTACTTCATAAGCTCTTTCCGAAGAGTGGTTTTTTTGAAATTCTATCCTTAAGGGTGTGAAAAGGGGTAGAATGTATTTCTCCGGAACCACTGGACCGATTTCCATGAAATTTGGAATACTTCTAGAACTTACCTCATAAGCTCTTTCCGAAGAGTGGTTTTTTTTAAATTCTACCCTTCAGAGGGTGAAAAGGGGTGGAAACGGTTTCTCCGGAACTACTGGACTGATTTCCATGAATTTTGGAATACTTCTTGAACTTACCTCATAGGCGCTTGCCGAGGAATGGTTTTTTGAAATTCTACCCTTCAGGGGGTGAAAAGGGGTGCAAACGGTTTCTCCGGAACCACTAAATCGATTTCCATGAAACTTGGAATACTTCTAGAACTTACCTCATAGGCTCTTGCCGAGTAATGGTTTTTTGAAATCCTACCCTTAAGGGGGTGAAAAGGGGTGGAAACGGATTCTCCGGAACTACTGGACCGATTTCCATGAAATTTGGAATACTTCTAGAACTTACTTCATAAGCTCTTTCCTAAGAGTGGTTTTTTTTTTTAAATTCTATCCTTAAGGGTGTATAAAGGGGTGGAAACGGATTCTCCGGAACTACTGGACCGATTTCCATGAAATTTGGAATACTTCTAGAACTTACTTCCTAAGCTCTTTCCTAAGAGTGGTTTTTTTTTTTAAATTCTATCCTTAAGGGTGTATAAAGGGGTAGAAACGGTTTCTCCGGAACCACTGGACCGATTTCCATGAAATTTGGAATACTTCTAGAACTTACTTCATAAGCTCTTTCCGAAGAGTGGTTTTTTTGAAATTCTATCCTTAAGGGTGTGAAAAGGGGTTGAAACGGTTTCTCTGGAACCACTGGACCGATTTCCATGAAATTTGGAATACTTCTAGAACTTACCTCATAAGCTCTTTCCAAAGAGTGGTTTTTTTGAAATTCTATCCTTAAGGGTGTGAAAAGGGGTTGAAACGGTTTCTCTGGAACCACTGGACCGATTTCCATGAAATTTGGAATACTTCTAGAACTTACCTCATAAGCTCTTTCCAAAGAGTGGTTTTTTTGAAATTCTATCCTTAAGGGTGTGAAAAGGGGTTGAAACGGTTTCTCCGGAACCACTGGACCGATTTCCATGAAATTTGGAATACTTCTAGAACTTACTTCATAAGCTCTTTCCGAAGAGTGGTTTTTTTGAAATTCTATCCTTAAGGGTGTGAAAAGGGGTTGAAACGGTTTCTCTGGAACCACTGGACCGATTTCCATGAAATTTGGAATACTTCTAGAACTTACCTCATAAGCTCTTTCCAAAGAGTGGTTTTTTTTAAATTCTACCCTTAAGGGGTGAAAAGGGGTGGAAACGGTTTCTCCGGAAACACTAAATAGATTTCTATGAATTTGGGAATACTTCTAGTACTTATCTCATAGGTTCTTGCCGAGGAGTGGTTTTTTGAAATTTTACCCTTAAGAGGGTGAAAAGCGATGAAAACGGTTTCTCGGGAACCGTTGAACCGATTTCCACGAAATTCTGTGTACTTCTTCAACTTATCATAGGCTTTAGCCGAAAAGTGCTCTTTTGATATTCTACACTGAAAGGGGTGAAAAGTAGTCAAAATTGGTTTCTCCAGTACCACTGAACCGATTTTCATGAAATTTGAACACTTCTTATACTTGCCTTATAGGTGCTTAATAAGAACCGGTTTTTGGAAACTACACCCCTAGGGCGGTAAGAAATACGAGGAAATTTTGCATGAAAAACCGCCATTTTTAAAGTAAAAAAATTATAAAAAATATTATTTGGCCTTTTTGGTTAGAACAAAAGCTCAATGATAACTGCCACCCTCTATCCTAATTCCGATGCCCTAAACCACCCTCAACTGAAAAAAACTAATCAATTAAATTATTATTATTGTAACCCGACATACAGGAAATAGATCGAGTTATATAAGTCCCTTTGGCGGTAGTTATAAATTCAGAAAATAATATTTTTTATATATTATGATTTTCACCGACCCAGGTGAAACCGGGTAGATACCTACTAGTATAAATATAAACTAAGCAACAGAAAAAAAATCAGCTCGTTAGTAATCATTTTTGATGTTCTTGTTTTTGATACATGTTGAAAGGAGGGGACTCTTTGATCAAACCATACATTTTGTAGGACAAATGTTTTTTCGAACAATTTAGATAATTATCTTGCAATTTAACAAAAAAAAACAGTTAGTAATCAATTTTTTGGACTCATAAAATCGACATCTTTTATCCCTGCTCCCCCTGTTAGCTACCATAATCGAAAGTTTTTGTAACAGAAAAAGTTGGGCATCTCATCAAAATGAAGCTACTCACGGAAAATTAGCTTGATAGTAATCAATTGGAAAAATACACCGTGGATCCTGGACTATATATATTAACACGCTAGCGGTCGTATTTTTGAAGATATTGGAACCAAATTTGAATATGTTATTTGTGGGGTTAATAGCTCGGTTAAGTTCGTTAATGAGCAAAATCGGCCCAAGGGGGTGGCCGGGGGAGGGGCTTGAAATTTTTTAAAAATGATATGTCGACCCCTATAAAATTTAGAGAGAAAATTTAATTGCATAAATTAGAGTTCTCTCCATGAGCTTAACGGTGACACCACCAAATTAGGGGTTGGTGGGGTACGAGTGGGGGTGGGGGTGAGAGTTCGAATTTTTCTAAACCACATCTTGTGGGGTATCGTTGAAAAGCTCTTGACGAGTAGTTTATAAATCCATAACTAGTATCTCGATTTTGAAATAAATTACCACAATAAACGCAATCGAAACACTTCGAAATCTACCCAAGCCTGTCGGCCTGCCGATTTTTTTTTAAATTTAGCCTATAATAATTAGACCTATCAAACAAAAAAAGATTTGTATTCATAGTCCGTATCGTTCCGCCATAAAAAAATTTTAAATTACCTAAGGTTCAAAATAATAAAATTTACCAAAATCTTTGAGGGCGGTTTAAAAAAAAAAGTCACATAACTTTTTGTTCCAAACCTATTTTAAAAAATCCCTTTCGGCAGGCCTACAGGCTGGGGTAGATTTCGAAGTATTTCGATTGCGTTTATTGGGGTAATTTATTTCAAAATCGAGATACTAGTTATGGATTTATTAACTACTCGTCAAGAGCGAAAAAAAAATCAGACCTTGATTTCAATTACTTACATCACTGTAACCAAAACTGTCCTTCAAATTAGTAGTTTTGTGAAAATCACGTAACAAATTCATAACTCGAAAACTATCAATAATCGTAGAACATACATGGGGGTGATTTGGATACCCCTTATCTAAATTTTTCTTTTGGACGTCACTTTCCCGGCCACTCTGTATGTATAGTAAGATAGGATAAAGGGTTTTAAATTCGCCTGAACCAATCCTATAAGCGCCACATGCTTTATAAGATATCAGCATTATGCTAACATCATTTTCTGAAATATAAAGCATATTTTTAAAAACTGTTTTTTGTTTAAATGTTTTGTTTTGTTTAATTTCATTTTTTGCACTTGCAAAATATAATGTCAAAAACTAGAATTACATACACAAATGACAAAAATATTAAGCACACCAAATTTTTTCTTTTTCTCAAAGCAGCTTCAAGTTTCATTATAAGTTTTGATTATAATCTTTTTATATATGATACAAATCCTCCAAACTCAAGTAATATATATTGTCCTCAAAGATCTAGCTATGTACAAGTTTTAGTTCTCTTGGTTAAGGGGAAGTGAGGTAAATTAGTGTTCCAAGATTTGGCGACAAACACACTAAAAGTGAAGTTTTTAATATAAAGCATATGAATTAACCGCCCCGAACCCCACGAAAACTTAATTGAAGTGAATTGGCAGTGACAATCTATCTATGCACCAAGTTTCAGTTCTCTAGGTTAACGGTAAGTGGGGTAAATTAGCGTTGCAAAATTTGGCGACAAACATACACGGAGTGAAGTCAATATAAAGCATATCAAAACACCACTTATGGACCAACTTAATAGTATGTATAAGATTTTCTGGCCTTCAGATTCAGATCCATTATTTTATATTCCACTTAATTAGGCATCGGGCCGGTTTTACTTTATATTATTTTTTTTAAAAAATGTTGTTACCTTTTCAAATCTCTTCCTGAATTCCGCCTTTTCCAACTTCTCACTCTCCAGTTGCGCTATCCTATCATTCAACTCTTGAACGGCAGTATTTTCCCGTTCATTTTTTGTCGCAAGTGCCTCCAGCAACTCGAGAGTATTAATCACCTTGGGCATTAGCCCTGTCACAGCATCTGGACCGAAAAAGTCGATAATTTTCTCGCATTCTTTGCCGATGTCCGATGCTAAGTCATAAACATCGACGACACCGATATCGTCAACTGCATCCAGGACCATTTCACCCATTTCATTGATATGGAATCCCGGCATATGCTAATGTCTCTACACTTATTCCGCTTTGAACTGTGGAATTATATTTTAAAATATAACAATGTACAGAGAATTTGATGAAATCTTATAATTTTCACCAAGCAAAACAAAGTTGAGTAAAACAAACCCAGATTTTTGAGGACACTTTCGCGTATTTGTTACAACGATGAGATTTCATATGCGTACATACATAGTGTCGTAAAAGGTACAATAAAATTATTTACGCAAAAATCGCGACACAGAAAAACGGCAGGGAGTTTCGCTAAAGTTATTACGATGTTGCCTGACAGTTAGCGTTCACCCATGATACAAGGAACATAAGGTATTCCAATGATTTCGCACACGCGCCATTTTGCGTGTCACTGGGTTCATCCAATGAGAATTTGATGGTTTGACAGTTTTTTGGTTACAATCTCGTGTGCAATTTTTAAAAGTTTTTAAAGATTTTTAATAGTTTTTAATATTAATTGGTACCATTTTGTATTTAAAATGGTTAAGTGTGCAATAAACAACTGTAAAAATGTCATGAAAACAAAATGTGGTGACGAATTATTAAAATATTTTGCTTTTCCGAAAGAACCTGAATACAAAAACATAAGGTAAAGTACATCTGACTAGTGCTTCTACCATCTTGCGTGTCACTGGCCGGAAACGTAAAATTTTGTTCTATCAATATCATTTTTTACATTTATTAGAAAACCAAAGTGATTTTAGGTAGGAGATAACAACGTTTGGTAATGGTGAAGTGCATGAATTTAATGAGAATTACTTATTTCTGTTTACATCTGAACAAGCAAACCATTTTTGATTTCTTGAGAAGTCTTCTACAGTTGAATCGTAGGATTTAATAACAGCTGCAAATCACTTCTTCAAATTAAATAGCTAAACAGTTTTTCTAATCGACTTCTGGGCTAGTTCTAAGTGCAATTTACTTGATGTTTACATTTGTTTGTTTACCTTTGTAATGTCAAAAATTTTGAATTTTCAGGGCAGTGACGTCGCAGTAGGCAGTTGTCAAATGTGTATTTACCTTAGTTCTAAATTGTATCATGCAGTCAGTTGTGCTGTCAAACAACCTCGATTCTAGTACTTTTATCGTCATTTCGGCTCTAATTATCAAGAAAAGTTGTTCATTAGGGCAGTCCGTAATTAGCAATATTGAAATCATTAGGCGATCGTAACTATCTTTACCCCATGACATATCGCAGCGTAATTATTAATTAGCACTAATGAATGATTACAGGGTGCGATCTGTATTCTGTATACGGTATACAGGGTGTTTCAGACCACCCGTCCACCCCTAAAATCTCTCGAAATCGGCATCCGATTGGAAAATAAAAAAATACGTGTCAAATATTCTTTGAAAACCTATCCGATGACACCAAACTTGACCCCCTCCCCCTCTTCAAGTGGTTGCGGCGGGGGGAACTTTAAAAAGTTAAATGAGAACCCCTATTTCTTATTGCAGATTTCAATTCCTTGCATCAAAATAAGAAACTTTTGTTTGAAACATTTTTTTATTTTCATTGATTATCGTAGAGAAATTTTGAAATAAAGATTTGTTGCTCATTTCGGCAATTCGGGATTCCCCCTACCAAAAAAGCATTTTTCTCGATTATTCTACTTTCTAATGGTCCAAATTCAACAATTATTACATTTATTTTATTCAGGAGATTTTTCTTTACGATTTGGTACCTGATATGTGTTATTTGGGTCATGTTGAAGATCTTGAGAGTTAGCGAAAATGGACTTTTGAGGCTCAAGGACGGACTTGAGCGCAATTCACTATTATTCCAAAACTACCCAACCAATTTAGTGAAATTGCATCTTATTTATTCTTTAGGATGTCTATTTTGTTGTGACGAGAGATTTGATATTTTAGAAATATTTTACGTTTTTGGCAGCGATTTTAAATATGTAGACTTCTAACACCACACCGTTAGCAGGCATACCCAAAATAAATGGAAATGTCAGTAGGCATGAACAAAATACAAGGACATGCATGGACTTTTCCGATTTGGTTTCGAATTAATCGTATAAAAGAGAGGTTTATTAATTTCAATCTAACGATCAAAAACATAGTCGAATTTTTGCTCCTATTGAAATAGTTTATTTTGAAAATAAATGTAAGTAATTACAAGCAACAATTAAACTTTCTTCATAATGAATTTGGATTTTTATTTTTGCTCGAATTTTTTTTATTTCAAAATTTCTCTACGATAATCAATGAAAATAAAAAAATGTTTCAAACAAAAGTTTCTTATTTTGATGCAAGGAATTGAAATCTGCAATAAAAAATAGGGGTTCTCATTTAACTTTTTAAAGTTCCCCCAACCCCACCCACTGGGGGAGCGGCAGGGGGGTCAAGTTTGGTGTCATCGGATAGGTTTTCAAAGAATATTTGACACGTATTTTTTTATTTTCCAATCGGATGCCAATTTCGAAAGATTTTAGGGGTGGACGGGTGGTCTGAAACACCCTGTATATGTTGGTTTTGGTTGGCACCAACTCCAAAGCTATTTGTGATCATAAATTAGGTCTGTTCGCGTACTCTCAGGAATTATAATGCATTGTAATGCATTTGCAGGAAGTCGTTCGCGTACTCACTTTTTCCTGAAAATTTTGCTTACGTCACAGCTTCCCCTCTTTAAGGAACTTTGAGGAACTTGCAGGCAGTATTTCTGCCTTCGTTTTCCTTATCGTGTTGAAGAAGACACTTTGACACTTCGTTTTGAAGTGGCAGTTTGTTTTTTGAATGAAAAATAATATTTAAATGGACTCAAAGAAGAATTTATAGATAGAAAAGTTTATATTACAATACAGGGAGAATATTACTTTCTTCATCACTTGATGATTCTGTTGCCAATACAGTTTTTAAATACACTTTTTCCTCTTCATAACTTCGCGTGGTTATTTTTAAACTTTTTGCTCCGCATTTTTTGTCAAGAATTATATTTACACGATCTCTCAGTAAATAATCTTCTTCTGCTCTTTCAGAATATTGCAGGAAGCAGTTCGCGTACTTTCAGTAATCTTATCCCCACCACCAGAAAACGGAACTTTCAGGAACTTGCAGGCAAAAAAGTACCCGCACAAACCTATTGTGAATAGGTATTGTTTAATGCCCAACTAGTTGAGGGGAAGTAAGTACTGGGTAAGAAGAAAAAGAAGTACTTTAGTTATTTTAACGAATTTAAGCTGTTTATTTTGTCTACCGAATTCGACAGAGTTCTCGACTAGACTGAAATTACAATTTAAATTTAGAGAGATCAGAGAAGTACCCAAAGGCGGTACAGTTATAGGCTATATCTTGTTTACATACGGTGCTTAGTTCAATAATTACTGCTAACAACAGAGTGCTTCTAAATTTGATCAGCATAGACAAGTTAAATATTTAATTAATTTGAAAAGAATTGTAAATCTAAAATGCATATCGTCGCTTAAGAAGTGACAACACTTATCTGAAAAACACAACTTTTCAGGAATCACTTTTAACTGTCTTAAAATATGAGGTAGCACTACAATCGATAAATAGACCGAATTACCGATTTCTCGTCGTTACGATATATCAGCAATAAAATGCGTGATTTTGTTCAGAAGCCAACAGTACTAATATCTAAAATACATTACAAATTCAGATACGTGGTATCACTTCTTAAGCGACGATATTAAACATTCAACCCGCCTCGCGGTGACGCGATCAGGCTGCGCCGCCCGCCATGGAGAATTAGTTTGCCTCATCCTCATACGTCTCGACGGGAAGCACGCTTAATTTAACAACCGAACGTTTATACTCTTCGGTTTGCATTTGCACTGTGACGACTCGAATTTCGCCATCTTGTCAAGGATGTAGTTGAACAACTCTGCGTAGCAGCCAAACGTTGTGGGGGTAGATTATCCTCTTTGACTAAGACCAGAGCGTTCAGGTGAATAGGCACCGAACGGGTAGCCCACTTATAGCGCAGTTTAAGATGATGAAGGTACTCCTTGTACCAACGGTTCCACAAACTGTCGTACATGTTGCCAATGGGTTAGACGATTGGGATGAGTAATTAATACGCTGGGTTCAGGAATCGCCAGAAGGCTTTCGCCAACCAAAAAATTACCAGAAGTTAGAGCTGTCAGGTCAGTAAGGTCGTCTGAAATGGCTTGCAGTGGTCGCGAGTTAAAGCACGCCTCAACTTGCGCTAGTAGCGTAGTCATTTCCTCAATAGTGAGTAAATGGTTTCCAACTACTCGACGTTAATGATGCTTCATATCTTTTACTCCCACCTCCCATAAGCCTCCGAAGTGCAGCGAATATGGTGGAATAAAATGCCATTCTGTACCTTCGCTGGAGAGATTTTGTAGAATTGAAGATTCATTTAGAAACTGACGAAGGTACTTAGCGAGCTCTTTGTCAGCAGCAACAAATGTTCGTCCGTTGTTACTATATGTGTGAGAACAGCGACCCCGTCGACTAGTGAAACGCTTAAATGCGGCGATGAAAGCTTCGCTGGTGAGATCCATCACTAGCTCTAGATGAATAGCTCGAGTTGCGAAGCAAACGCAACACGCAACATATGTTTTGAGCTTGAGATAGCGTCCTTTTATGGGCTTAACTAGGAAGGGTCCAGCAAAATCCACTCCGCTGTGGAGAAAGGGTTTAGCAGGTCGTACGCGGTGTGGTGGAAGGTTTCCCATAAGAGGAGGTTTGAAGGTTGGTCGTGCTCTAGCGCATACAACGCAGCGGCGTATGAAAAATCTCACCTTATTGCGACCATTTATAAGCCAAAATTTATTTCGAATGTGTTGTAGTGTGTCTTGCGTCCCTCCATGTAGTGTCGATGTGAAGCTTTGAAAAATTAGATAGCATGAGAGTGGCTTTTGCTGAAATGGGACAACAAAAGTGAGCTTGGCGAACAGGGCGATTCATATTTGCCACCTAGAACAAAAGTTGCAAACAATCTGACTTGCAATCGGTGCGAACTTCCGAACCGCCCTGCTGCTCTTTGCAACTCAACTGACCCAAAGAGCTTTTGACTTGAGTCAGGCCAAAGAATATCTACAATAAGAAGGGTCACTCTACTGCATATTTGTGTGGGTACATTTTTGTCCAAAAAGAAAAAATAAAACGCGTCATAAGCGGAAGCAGGTATATTCTATCATGCTCTCAAATGTTATTTAGAGAGAAAGAGTTCGAACTATCTCTTACTAGTTACTTGTTAAAATGTGGGGTGCTGTCTTCGATATCGCTTTATTATATACAACCACCGCCTTATCCTATGCAAACGCAGCTCATGAACTTTCATTTTGTTTTTGTAATGTATGTAATTTTAAAGGCGAGCGGAACTTTAATCTGCGCGGGCTGAACTTAAAGCATCGCGAGCGGAACTTTAAAGTTTCGCGCGCAGAACTTAAAGTTCTGTGTTGTTTCCGAGCACTCATTGGTTGAAACGTGACGCCTACATTTCCTTTCCCTTTTCACAAAGTGTAATACCCTCGACACACTATACGTAATTGTGACGTTGTACCTCATTATGAGGTAAAAGTGGCACATAATGAGGTACGGCAATGAAGTAAATCCTACATCATTGCTGAGCAAATGACGTATAAGCGCCATCTGTTTTCATATAGCCGAGTCATATCTAGTACATTTCTACTACATTTTATGTCACATGTGTTGAAAACAATCGTTTTCCCATGCTGCAGAGCAAATCTGTCAGTCAGCTTGCACCTAATCTAAAACTTTTTTGGCTACAACATCTTTAAAAACGAAATATTTAACTGCTAATGCAATATATTCCATTCAATCGCACTTTTTCTCCGTAAATTTAAATAATTAAAAACTCCAAACCGTTCCATAAATTATTGCATGTTTACAAAAGTCTAGAACTGTCAAGCGCAATGAAGTACAGCATAGTGTGTCACTACCTCATTGGGCTCTACTTCATCATGAGGTACCACGACATAATGAGGTATAGTGTGTCGAGGGTATAATTCACTTGCCATCTATTTCTATGACGCTTGCTGTACACAATCGCAACTCGAAACGTGTACAGACATTTGTGACCCTTCTTATTGTAGATATTCTTTGGTCAGGCTTTCACCTCGAGTTATTGCAAGAGCTTTTGACTTGAGTCAGGCTTTCACCTCGAGTTGTTGCATATCTAAAATACAGCAAGAAAAAACGATCAGCTGATAGTCAGAGGCAGAGAATGTCTACGTCATCCGCAGTGACACTGCTTGGCACTCTTTTCCTCTTGCACGTAATTTAAATTAGTGCCGTGCAGTCTGACACAAATTTGCCTTGTTTTTTACTTGTTTACATACATGTATAAAATTTTGACGTCAGAGACTTAGTTCTTATTAATAGATATTCTTTGCTAGCTATTGGAGTTTTCTTTGTGTGTGTGCTGTCATTTCACATTCGAACATTGTGTGGTGTTGAAGTTTTCAATATTTTTCTAGAATGGATAGTAACAAATAAAATAATTTTATGTTCGCTTTTAAATGTGGGATATGGTTTTACATTCTTCATTTCAAACCACTCTGTAACCGCTGTTTACAAATAAACATACACAGCCACAGAAATGCTAGAACCACTTGGGCAGCTCAAACGCGTTCAAGATTTCATGCAGAAATACCTGCTCCGGTAATATTTGCAGTCTGCAAGAACACTTAGCTACAATCTGCATAAAGGCCGAAACACATTGAAAATGCCGATGCCCGCATTCTGCGGCATCGCGCTTCCAACACACACTATATTATGAAGTAGCACACATTCAAGCTTCGCCGAGGCGGCATTCTGTCGGCATTGTCGGAAAATTCCGACGTGCTGGATTTCTCCAGGCATCGAGGCGGCCTCCTGTCACTTTTGTTTACATTTTGAATCGGTTTTTTTTTGTACCGTTTGGTTTTGTACTTGCATCATATCACTTCTAAGGTAAGAAAAGTGATTATATTTAGTTATTTCTGTTCACAACATCTCTCTTTAAGGAAAACATGGATATATTCTCATTGCAGCAAAATATTCTTCATGATCCCTCTCCTTCATTATTCTGAATGTTTGGACTGCAAATCCATGTGGGTAGTCCATAGCTCACGTACCCACAATCTTTTTCGCGTCGCTAAACTAAAATTTATTAACTGCAACAGCAAACTAAATGCAGTTGCAGCATTTTCTACTTAACTCTCAGTCACATCCATGTCCATTTTAACACAATTACTGATTTGCAGCTCACGAAGCCGCTGCCAGCTGCCAGATGCTTTAATGTGTTCACGATGCCACTGCCGATGCCACTGCTAGCAGACTGCCGGCATCGGCATTCTCAATGTGTTTCGGCCATAAGAGCAGCTTTAGCAAAAATCTTGAACGCACCCCAGATTAGCAAGCTCACACACGCCGGAATTCAGATTCTGTTTGACAAGTTATTTCAGTTGCACAAGGCGAGGTGGTGTGAATTCAGATGCTGATTCCGTTTCTGAATTCAGCAAGACATTCCGGCTATGTGAGGCCGGCCTTATTGCAAGACTTGCTGTGTGTTACTCGCTGCTAGTTGCGTACCATGATACAAAAACATAAGGTAAAGTACACATTTGACAACTGCCTGCTGTGACGTCACTGGCCTGAAACTTCAAAATTTTTGACATTACAAAGGTAAACAAACAAATGTAAACATTAAGTAAATTGCACTTAGAACTAGCAGAAAAGTCGATTAGGAAAACTGTTTAGCTATTTAATTTGAAGACTTGCTTCGCAGCTGATATTAAATCCTACGATTCAACTGTAGAAGACTTTTCAAGGTATCAAAAATGGTTTGCTTGTATCAGATGTAAACAGAAATAAGTAATTCTCATTAAATTCATGCACTTCACCATTATAAAACGTTGTTTTTCCTTAATTATTAAACCTAAAATCACTTTTTGGTTCTCTAAAATATGTAAACAATGATACTGACAGCACAAAGTTTGACGTTTCAGGTCAGTGACACAAAAGATGGTAGAAGCACTAGTCAAATGTACTTTACCTTATGTTTTTGTATCATGGTTGCGTACTTGCTCTTCCAGCGGTAAGCTTTTGCTGGCAGTAAGGAAACTCAAACATGGCAGACAGCAACTTACCATCTCTACTGTACCCGTCTATAAGTTACTTTATGATCAAAATTATAACAAATTTAACAAATATCTTACAATTAGCATTAAATTAACTAAAATTGGAAATTATGATAAAAAAAAATGCACAAAAATAAGGACAATAATTGATATATTGGTAACAGATCTATTTAACTAAAAATTTTCTTTAGAGTTAGAACCAACAGAAAGTGCAGTAAAATTTGTCGAAATTAACACAAAAATGATTTATTTTACTTATATGTTGGCGTTTTCCTTTTTTAGTTCGTTTTCTGTTTCTTCTCGATTCTCCGCGGAGCCGTTTGTGTGCAAATCTAAAGCGGTGACAAGCACTTTTTGATGAGCCCTCATATCATTAATAAGTCGTCCTGCAACGCTATTTAGGACGCCCACAAGCTCACTCCTAACAGTTTGCAGGTCGGGCATATTCGCAAATTCGATAAATTCATTTTTACTCATAATACGGTCTTCTAAGATGCCTCCGATCAATATCATTTGCGGCACCTTTTTCGTGACCCTTAATAAATGTGAAACTTTCTGCTCTGGAGAAAATATTATGCAATAGGAACACACAAATAAAGGCATAACACCTTCGTACTTAGTCCCACATATTGCCGCTTCTATTATTCGCCTTCCATACGATTTGAGTTGTATATTTTCCTTATGAAGAGCAACACGGACTTTGAATAACTCATCCTGCGTAATCGAGTTTAAATGGAATATTGCAACCATCTTAGAGTGATCAAACCAATTTCGAATTTCACGACCGATTATGTCGTTATATGGATTGAGTGACTTCTTAAAAATTGATGCCTCAAAGCAGCGAACATTTCTCAAAGCTTCCGGATAGACGGGTTTTGTTACAGCAATTACTCTCGCTCTTTCATAATGCGGCTGTTTTGGTTTCTGTATGTTTATCTTACTCCTAAATCGTTTGCAATGAATATTCAACACTCGGCAATTGAGGAATGCTACAAAAACACAAGATGTCACTTGTACTAAATAAATAATACTAATTTGTTATGAAAATGACAACGATTGCATAATTAGAATATTTTGGTAGGAATCAAAATTTAATTAATTATGTATACCTTTCGGGGTAAATGCGGCCATTTTATTAATTAAATTGAACACTAGAGTAAAAACTACAATTTGTTATTAATCATTTCGGTTTTGTAGAGCCCGGTGAGAATTTTGACAATTCTTCAGAGCACGAGTGTCTAAAAACCCGCGACTTCGCCAAACTTCATATGTGGAGCGCGTTCAAAAACTAAACTCATCTAGAGCGCGTTCAAAAACCTTACTATAGTCAACTATCATGATACAAGGAACATAAAGTATGCCAAAGATTTTTTTGACAGCTGCCGTGACGTCACTACGTGCACATATTTTCAAATGCGTAATTTTTAGCCGCACTTTTCAAATGTTAAGAAAGCATTTCCCTCGGCAATTCATCTGAGAAATTATTTAAAATGATATTTTTCAGTTAATAACAACTGAAACTTTATAGTATAATCCATATAAAAATATAATCAACATCTGAATTCAGCATCTGAATTTTCAGATTATGTATTCAGAACGCACTTCTTTTCATATGATTCAAATTAGCAAGCTCACACGCCGGAATTCAGATTCTGTTTCACAACTTATTTCAGTTGCACAAGGCGACGTGGTGTGAATTCAGATACTGATTCCGTTTCTTTATTCAGAAAGACATTCCGGCTGTGTGAGGCAATGTGCCGGATTTCAGATGCTGAATTCTACAAGCCATTTCGGCTGTGTAAAAGCCGAAACACATTGAGAATGCCGGCATCAGCATTTTCAATGTGTTTCGTTTCGGCCTTAAGGCGGGCCTTAGAGACTACGTCACAGAGCTGCTTCAATGGCAATGGATCGATATTCAGTTTACAGTTTTAAGCCGGAGGTACACGATACGGAAAACGTCCTATTTATAAGCGATACGCCGTATTTCATATCGTGTGACTCGACGATAAGCAATATGGTGTATCGCTTATAAATATCCCAAAAATTTCGGAATATTTTCGGCACATCCAAGCAATTTGCGGGGTTCAAATTTCCCGAGTCACACCATACAAAACTTTATGAACACAGTTTTGAGATTACTGCTCTTACGGGCGGCGCGGCGTCGCGGTAATCTGTGAATTGCAAAATACAGGTTCCAAACTCATTTTTGCTTATCGTGTGACTCGACGTGTCAAAAGTGACATCCACAAAGATATTTCCTTATAAATATGATGTTTTCCGTATCGTGTACCTCCGGCTTTATACACACGTCCTAGCTTGCTACACTTGCTATTGAATAGGAAAGCCCAATTTTTGCTTGTTTTCTGGGGTGATTTTTTTTATTATTCTTTTGCCACTATATGCGCAGGTAGCGTGGATAGAACTTTTGCGGGGTGTGCACTGCGGTGATGCGAATGCCGAACTGAAATGATGAATTTCTTTTATGCTGCGGCACATTTCTTTTCATTTTATTTTTAGATTTGATTTTCTGAGCAGCCGTCGCTGAATTATTTTTCCTTTTTCACTTTCTGGCTAACATTTTCTTATGAAAAAGCAAGTGTTCTTCTGGTTTCGAAAATTTTTTTGGATTTGTTTTTTAGGGTGACCGAGTTATGATTTTGAGTAAGGTCTGGGTTTTCCATAATAAATAGTCAATGTCAACATAATTAATTTAGTAATGAATTTTTTATTGCAATTCCAAACAATTCAATAAGTACCTACTGATTTGAATGATCAAATAAAACTATGATTTATCACCCTTAACCATCATCTCAGATTTTGATATAAAAAAATGCCTAATTTTATCTCTTTGTTGTGTGAGGCAATGTGCCGTATTTCAGATGCTGATTCCATTTCAGAATTCAGCAAGTCATTACGGCTGTGTGAGGCCGGCCTAACATCTTCATTAGGATTTTCTGGACACTACCTTATAGAATAAATACAAGCAGCCATTTTGTAAACGTTCTTTCAGTGATTTTTGGGCTCTACCGCAGTAGGGATACACGTTTTTCACCAGCTTTGTGGACACTTGTTTATGTAAAATTAAGGACACTACGCAAGGAAGGTAAATTTGCTTTATTTGTTTAAACAAAACCGGAGAAAATGGTTGAAACTGCCCGAGCATTGCTCGACGAATTGATGGGTCGAAATCGAGACTTGGATCCATCTGTCAAAGTGAAAAAAGTCAATTGGGACGATCCAGAGGTAGTTTGAAATTTATATTTACCAAATATTGTGCTGATTGACATTTATATTTTCAGTTTTGTCAATACTACTTGGTGAAATTCTGCCCTCATGACTTATTCGTGAACACTCGTGCCGATTTAGGGCAATGTCCGAAATTGCATGACGACGAGGCGAAACGGATGTATGAGACAGCCAGGCCTGGAGCTCGGAAAAAACAATTTGAAGATGATTTTCTCAGATTTTGTAACAACATGATAAATGAAGTTGATCGGAAAATACAGAAAGGCCGACAACGCTTGCTACTGATGAACAAGGGAGAAGGTGGGCCCGTCTATGTTTCCAAGTTTCAGGAACAATTGAACAATCTCAATGCTAGGATTAAAAAGCTTTTGAACGAAGCAGAGGAAGCTGGCCACAGGGGTGATGTTGATCAAGCTCAAGTAAGTAAAATAATGAGTTTTTTTCTTGTTATTACAAATTATGTTTGTTCAGGGCCTAATGACACTTTGCGAACAACTAAAGGAGGAAAAGGAAGCACTGTTGAGCCAGCACGATAACGGCTCAAGTGCATCTGCCGCGGCCGCGATTACTGGAGCAACAACTATAGGACCAACTGCAAGTGGAGGTACAACAAACACGACTAATAATTCTAATGCTACAGGTATACCAAGTTGGGCTACGGATCTAAATACCTCGCAAGAAAAACAGATGGAAGTATGTGAAGTTTGTGGGGCTTTCTTGATTGTCGGTGATGCTCAGCAAAGAATTGAAGATCATTTGACTGGGAAGCAACATCTTGGGTACTCACGATTACGAAAAGCCGTGGAGGAAATGCACGAGAAACGACAGAAAGAACGTGAAGAGGAAGAGCGACGAAGGGAAGAGGAAAGAAAGGCCAAATTGGAGAACGGCATTGATCGACGACGAGATCGTGATCGTGATAGAGATCGTAGAAACAGGTACATATTTTTTGGCGTTAGTGTTTGAAAGTTCGTATGTAAAACATTTGAATTGTAGATCTGAATTCGATGATCGAAAACGCCGAAGATATTCAAGGGAGTACGATCGTAAAGACAAAGAAAAATTCCGGGAGAGAGACTACCGCAGCAGCGATTCGGAACGTCGGGATCGTTCTGATAAGGACAGACGCGGGACTAATAGACGTAATGCAAGGTTTTTATAAAAAAAAGGTTTGCTGATATTATTTATTACAGGCGAAAGTGAGAGTCGTCGTCGAAGTCATTCTCGTAGTCGCAGCCGGCGCTAAACCATTTAATTTCATGAAACAAGTTTTGTAGTCTATTTTAATTATAAGTGCACTGCATACATCGTAATTCAATATTTCGTCAGTATCAAATCGAGGTACCCAAATAGAAAAAAAAAAACTATAGCACAAGGTGAGTAATATCCTCTTTGTTTTTCATAGAAATATTTATCCATCCGACAAATGAAGTACTGGTAACACTTCTAAAATATTCCACGATTGCGTGCCTAATTAAAAAAAATGTATTTGCTAAAAATCCCCAATGGTGTGACGTTAATTTCATTATAAATGCAGGGATTTATTGAAGGTATAACAATTTGGTAGAATTGCTTTTGTTTTACTTGAAGTATATTGGACTTCCACAAAAAAAAGATCAAATCGATTGTTCCTTGACAACGAAACCAAAGGTTTACAAGTGGAAAAAATGTCACAAAATTTAAGAGGTACTTTTCTTGATTTCGTTGCACACTTCAAAGTGATTCCTTCTATGGCTTATCGCTATCAGGTTAGTGAAAAACGTTTCCTAAAAATTGGAAATTTGCTAGAGTAATGTGAGACAAATGAAGTCTTTCATACGTAGATGGATCACGAACAACGAAATGGTGACGCATAACGCATTTTCTCGAACATCTGATCTGGGATTGCTTCCCAAACGAGGCAAATATCTTAGCGAAGGAAAAACTTTAAGAACACCCGGTCGTCTATGTTGCTAACCGATGCGAGCCTGCGGGTGGTGTCATAGGTTGCAACTTCGGAGCAGTGATGATATTTTAGGAAAGGGACCAGCACAGTGTGTGTGTGTGTGTGTGTGGGGGGGGGGGGGGGGGGGGGGTCATTTCTACTTGCAATGAATTATATCGAAAAAATCTGGTCGCAGCAGATGAAATAAATGTTGCAGTGATATTATTTGCAAGTTTCACAACACTGCGTCGGCGCTGTGATATTTTAGGAGCAAAATCAATTTTTGTTTCTTCGAAGGATTGCCATTTTTCCTATTTTTAACGACGAGAAGGGCGAAGAAAATTGGCAAACCAGAATATGTAATTGCCCTGCGCTGAGTGACTGGCTTATCAACGCCCAGCCTAAACCGTGTGACCTAGAAATCTGAAAACTTGCACCGAGGCTCCCTTTGTGATATAGACAAGGCATAAGGCGGGATTTTTCGAAATTCCGCCCCTAAGGGGGCTTAAAAAGCAGATCAAAGTTTGTATGAAAATTCGGCGTTTTTAAATCAAAAAATTAATAAAAAATTAACGAAAGTCCTCGTGTTATTGATCGATGGACTTCAGCGCATTTTTGTGTTAGCGATCAGTATTTGATTATTAAATTAGTACGTTATAATAATAAACCCAAAACTTCAATGATTTTACAAGTTTTTCATTTTAAAGGTTTTTTGAAATTCAAATTTTATAACTGCTAAAAAAAATTGAAATTTTAGAGGTAATGTTGAAATTATAGAGGTAAAACAAAATTTTGGCAGGTTACATTGTACTAAAATTAAAAAATCATTAATTATAGTATTTAGCAATGGTTTTGAGCTTTCAAACTATTCGATACGCCAATAACTCGATGTAACTGAGCTAATGCAAAAAACCAGAGGTCTCTACGATGTCTGGTTGCTTCTATCTCGTAACACAGCCGAACAGCCAGACAAAGTGCATTATTAAGCTACCTTTTTAAAACAAGTTTCAAAAATGCGCTAAAAATTGGTATTTGGTCTTTTGTTAGAAATAAAGCAACACGTGTACCAGGATTTTTTGAAAGTCCATCCATAAGCGGGTAAAATAGGGGATGAAAAACGCTCCCTACTTTTTAGGTAGATTTCGAAGAATAATCTACCTATTGAGATGTATAAATACCATGTCGAAAAAATTTTTCATAGTTTTTCGTTTCATGCCTCCCTCACTACGAAACCACCCCCCGTTCGAAGGTTTATATGTATAATGTATATATATGTATATATATTTACACGCTAGCGACCGTATTTTTGAAGATATTGGAACCAAATTTTAATATGTTATTTCTGTTTAGGGGTAGTTTTTTTCAGTTCGGTGGGCTTGTTAAATAGTCGCTAAAGAAGAGAAATGCGGAAGCAACAGTAAAGAAAATTACGACAGTAAGAGTATTTCTCTCTGAAGAAATTACACTTTTCTAATCGAGTCAGAAATTTTGATCAGCATGCTGAAAGCTACTTCTGCGCAGTTTCAGATGAATATAACTCTTATGCATTGAAACCCGTAATAATGTACTTTGAGGTGTATTTTGGGACTTTTGATCAGCATGCTGAAAGCTACCTCTGTGCAAAATTTCAGCGAATTTATCCGAGGTCACAACTCCATAAGATTTGTGCGGGGTCCTTTGTGACAGAAATTCGTAAATTCAGGTATTCAGCAGAATTGCTAGAAGCCTAGAGAATAATTTCTGTTAGCGAAGGTAAACGGTTCCAGGCCTGAATTTGGTTTATCCTACTCCATTTTCTGTGCATGCAATATATGCTGTGGAGAAATGATGCTCGTTTCGGTTAGGAACATAAAGTGTTCTTAAAGATTTTTCTTCGGTAAGAAATGTGTATGGCTTGGGAGGCAATGGGCAATCTCAAGTCAGCTGATCTAGAAAATGTCACCATGTCGTTGTTCGAGTTGTCTCATCTATGTATGATATACTCCCTTTGTCTGTGGTAATATCAAGTAATCAAGGTTGCAAATAATTGCAAATGATCACTGGTTATTGAATATTGGCCATCGAGTAAATTTCCAATTTTCCAAAAAAAAATTTTTAGAATCAAATTTTAAAAAAATAGCAGTTATTTCTATTCGACGTAAAAACATTTTCTGTTATTCTGCACATATAAAATTTTATATTGAGGTTAAGATATATTTAAAATTTAAGTAAAATTGTTTTTAAATTGAGCGTTGTTACATGAAAGTAAAAGTTGGGAAAAATTCTGCACAACTGACAATGAGACGTACCCAAATATTCGATTTTATGTTACGCTTAATTTGTAAAAATTCTATAACATTAAATACATAAGAAGTGAATTTATGTTTAGGCCAGTCACGATATATTCATACTTGGAAAGTAAAGAAACCGTTTCATGGATGTCTTCTGTATGTCCAGACAATTACTTGACACCGCTTGTAGCTAAAAGATTGTAATTTGGTACAATAATACTTCTTTAAAGTTGTAAGGTCATGTTCGAAGATGGGCAAAATCGGACAACTTAATATTTTCATATAAGCCAGAATCATTTTTATACAAGAATATTAAATTTGTATACTGAATATTTACATAATAACTTTCCTTCCTTAAATATTGTTATAAATATACTTATTATTTTTTTGCACGGAATTCGTTTTACACAATCTTAAAATTTTACAAGAACCAAAAACTTTCATTTTTATTTCATTTATATTAACTTCGCGGAAACTTGCTGGTTTGTTTATTTGTGGATTTTTGGCGTTTTGAGGCCAATCTTTCGACGGGTAATTAACACACTTCCCGTCATCAAATCGAGTCAAAACTTTACAGACATGCTCGTTGTCGATGACAATTCATTCTATCAAATTTTTATCCCATTATCACAGAAGGAACGAATTAAATCCTTAATAATAATGCAAAAGTGACAGCGTTCTCAACTGTGCATAAAAACAATAAAATTATCATAAAGTCGAGACATCTTTTCTTTTTTGATTTTAATTTTCACAAATTTGAAAATAGTATTGTAAGTAGATGAATAATATTAGATAATAACAGACACATGTTTTTGGAAAATATTTTTAAATCAGCCGTTCGCACTGGTTTCGAGTTGATTTTCTTTGACAAATACGTGTTCTTGGCTCGGTGAAAAGGCCATAAATACGGAAAAACATGTGCTTTTGGCTCAGTCTGAACAGGCTATAAGTAAAAACACTTAGTTTTTACGGGTTGTTTTTTTTAGATGCCCTTTCAATAACTTAGAACGAATTTTCCTTTGTACGATGATAAAACTGTTTTGGCATGTTTTTTTATACGGTTTATACGATTTCTTAATAAATGTTTATTCTGTCTTAAAACTGAGCCATTCCAAATCTAGAGTATTTCAGATTGGCCTAAACTAATTATAATTTCCGTACTAGTCTTAATGTAACTTTAAGAGCGTTGTCAGATTTCGAAAATGTAGTCTGTACAGAATGAAAGGCTATAAGTTTCTAAAAAAAGTGTCCAAAACTTTCCTTTTACAAAAACTATAAAGATTCTATTTGATATGTAGTCCTGCCCAGGGGATATAAGTATTTTTTATACGAGTATATGATAAAAGCAAAGCATTGTTCACGTATGTCAATTCATCAAAATGCTTCTCGAATGAAATCTTACCAGCATAAACGTCTATTAGTTAGTCAAAGATGGAAACACTATTTCTGAACTAGAAAACATGCTAAGCCTCGCGCATTCAATGTAACATTTATAAGCATAATCTCGCTATAACTTGAAACGTATGCGCCTCACACCTAGAAGCATGCTCAAAGTCGGCAATAAACACCAGTTAAACTGCACTAAGGTAATTATTTGTATTCACTTAACAATGGTCTAATGATTTTTGAACAAAAGATCAGTCTAAAAATCCAGATGTATTCTCCTATCTTCAGGATTCTAGAGTATTATTCCCTTAGATCTTAAAAAACAAAACATAAAAACTGATTGATAACTAAAATACTGGAACTTTCGCAATGTATTCAGCAAAATTTGGCGTGTCCTTTTGGATTTTCAGGTACATGATAATATACCATAATAATGTTTGACCATTTTCACTGTAAGGGTTAAACAATAATCAGGTGCAGAAAATTCCTAATTTGTATATTACAGAAATGAAAAAACAACTTTAAAAGTTTTTTCTATGATTTTTTGACTCATTTTGCAGAATTATCACAGAGATGCTCTTTATTCGGCCTTAGAAGGAGAAATCTGATAGGAATCCTTAATCAAAAACAAATAAAACTGCTCCAAGAACACAAAAATATAAGGAAAACAGGTGATTGGAATTTTAACTTGGATTCGTTGCTAGGCTCTTTTGGATCAATCTCGTACACTACAAATCTAATCAGGATGGCCATCATGAGATCAAAGTTGGTTGCGAATTATCCCGTAATTTAAGGTGACAGTTTGTTTTGCATAATTCTTGTGATATTGTAAAATGGTGAAAGCTCATCAGCAATTATTATTAACTGCTGAATGAATGCTCTACTTATAAATATATAAAGCAATAGCATAAACACTAAAATTCATGGTTGAATTTCATACTGTTCCTGGAATTACTAAAATAAGTATCTTTCAAAAAAAAGAAAACTGTTTCTTTACATTGAATCTTTTTTTCTTTTCATAAGCAAATTCGCTTACCGTTGAATAATGTAAATCAAAATGGGGTCGACCCAAACATTGATGCGATTAACCTGTTCAGTTGTCCTTTTTTAATTTGTAGCTAAAACGCGTTTAACCCTCTATGGGCCCATGTAACTTTCAGGTCACATGCTAATATATCCACATTTTACTAAATAATTTTGGTTTTTTTGACAAGATGACGTACACCTCTTAATTATATAATGCCTCTGAAGTTAGCAATAACAATATTGATGACGGTGTGCAGCACCATCAACTTGGTTTATAAGATTATATTTTCCATTGCATAATTTTTTTTATATTTAAGAAAAAAATTCGGCCTATAGAGGGTTAAAATGTGTTGTTGCATTAGCACATAATAATAGGTACTCTTTTAAAATCGAAGTTGTTTTTCAAAAGTTTTGCTTCTCCAGTTTTCTTTTATTTGTTGGTAGATAACGGAATAAAATGAATTAACAAAATAATTGTTGGTGTTTTTTTTTACAAAACTTTCGATTCGTATAGTCTTGGTACAGTTGTACAATGTACATTAAGAGGCAAATTTACCAAAACCTGTAAAATAGGCGCACTAAGGAAAAATTTTATCAATTATTATTTTTGAATGTAAATCAAGCTTTTTTTAAAAGATAAGATAAGAGTTTTATTTGGAAAGAGCAAACAAATTTTTCAAAAAGTATTTAGTTTTTTTATGACCCGTGAAAGAGATGACTAACTCTAACTTTTGATCGTCTTAAGGACAAATTTTCTCGAAAACTATTTGTCCATATATAGTAAATATTATTTCCAGAGGTACATTAAATGGTTTTATTTGGAAAGAGTGCACTTTTTTTAATTTCGACTTCTCAAATAGTGTAAAGTGGCCTTATGTTGTAATGAAAACAGTGCAAGTGCACTACGATCTAAAGAATATTGTAAGAGACAGAAAATAAAGAAACAAATTGAACTACAGCAGAAAAATACTGACCATCTTCAAAGGTAAGATACCACATAAGAAATATTAACATTTTTTACATGTACCGCTTATTGATGTGATACATCTATTGGCGCGTATTGGGAGAAAACTGATTCGAATGCCGCGAGAAATTTTCGGCTCACGCTTGCTAATTGTGTGCGGGGTGTGTATAACCAGCGTTGGACGCACACTTTGTGCATTCAATTTTCTACAAGAATCAATTCATAATTAATTTCAAAATAATTGATCTACAAATAAAAAAAAACTTTAAAAAAGTAAAAAAAAACGGAAGCCAAGCACATAGTGCACTTGCTGTTAATATTTCTGTATGTCATTCATTTACCAGAGAATCACTTCGTTGGATATTTTTGGTAATAGTGTAGTGATCGAAAATAAAAACAACAAACAACAAACAACAAATTAAATCTCGCTGATTACAGCGTCATCTGCCACGAATCGCAAAAGTTTCAAGTAAAAGTTACCTCTTTTTTAACGTACTATCAAAATATGCCGAGAAAAGTGGGGGTTCTAATTTGAAATTTTAGAGTTATCCCCCCCCCCCCCCCCCCCCCCCCCGCACTCCACCCACATAGAGTGGGTTTAAAGTTCATTACAGTGTTTAAAAAGTTCATTACAATGTTTTTTTAATGTCTTTAACGTGTTCCGCACCCTAAAAAACATTGTGAAAACTACAAAAACTGATTTTTGGAAAAACTCAGATAAATGAACCAACTCAGGTAAATATATTTATAATATTCGTGGAACCTTAAGCCTCCGACCCTCAAAAGAATTTTGTATGAAGTTTGCATTGTGTTACTTTTACGCCGCTATTTTGTAAAAATGAGCGTGCGGGGTATTATTGGACGACAATTGACGATATAATTTCTTGATATTTGACGAAATAATTTCATCTGTTTGATGCGTGTAAATAATTTTTTGTGCATAATTTAAGCACAGCATTAGTTTTTCGGCAATTTCAAATAGTTTTATGGTCCCAATGCCGCGTTATTATGCCAAAAAGAGAAATCAATTGATTTCGACAATACTTTACTTTAGTTGGAAGCAATTAAGCTGGTGAAAATCCACCACATGTGTTCATTCACATTGCATGAAATAAAAAAAAAAAAAATAAACGTTTCCCATCAATAAGTTTGATTTTTTATTGATTTGCAAACTGTTCAATAATTCCCCGACATTTTTTGAAATATCAAAAACAGATGTTTTGCGCCAACTGATATAGAGTGAACATTTTGAAACAATTTGATGAAATTGCTAATACCAAAAGGAAGGTTTTATCTCGTACTACAAAACCAAGCTTTGAAATTTTTGAAAAAGTAATTTTTTGACGAGTTTTTGGCAAAAATTAAAGTGTGCAAGAATACCCCAGTCTCCCCTATATTATAATATGCAACTTTTTTATGGCTTTGAGAAGGCGAAGTAGAGGACGGGGATGGGGCAGATCTTTCGTTCCTAGTTTTCGCCAAAACAGTGTTTTGTAAACAATGTTTCCCCTCTAAAACATTCGTCAGGACCGAAGTAGAAATGTAAGATTTATGGTAAGCGCACACTGCAGACTTTTCATCGGCCGATAGTTTAGTCGGTCGCTTGATCAGCATGTAGATGTATGGGAGTGCGCACATTCACCGATTTTTAGTCGGCCGATTAAAAAGTTGGATGGGCTGCTTGATTCCCTTACTACTAATAAGTTGGCCAACTATCGGCCGACGCTTGATCAGCATAGCGCACTATGAGAGCGCGCACACTAACCAATTTTTTAGTCGGCCTGGTTTGAATTTGTATGAGCGTAGCGATTCATGCTTCTGTTCTTTCTTTCTGTGAACTTTTCCTGGGGCTTTTCCCGTTACTCGCCTAAAACAGTTTACCGAATTTTTCGCCAGCGCATCGTACAGTGGGTGGGTTCAGTTTAGAATTTCGTGAAGATTACTTTGAATTAAGTTATTTAACAGAAACGCAAATATTATACTTATGTCGTCAATAACGGACAGTGCAGTGGAAAAACTTATTGAGGAAGTAGAAAGACCACCGGCACTTTATAAGAAAAGTATCAAGGAATACTCCGATGCAAACTTAAAAAAAAAACTGTGGGAGGAAGTGTCTGAACTAATTATTGCTGGATGGAGCGAACTTTCAAACGAAGATAAAAGAAAACAATGTAAGTATTCACAATTCACATACCTAAGTATTTACACATTTTATTTATATTATAAGTAGGGTAAAGGAACCAGTGATGGCCACAATTAGAAATCAATTTTACTTTTTGGTCAATAACTTTGAAGAAGCACGGATTTTTTTCGAAATGTTGATTATTTAAATTTGGCAAAAGATTGTGTAACACATTAGTATTGAAAGAAACAACAAAATAAGCTTTTATTTGAAAGAAAAATGTATATGCTCCTTAAATTAACAAAATACCAATAATGGCCCCTCAAAAACCAGTGATGGCCATGGCCAACACCAGTGATGGCCTCCTTATTTTATTTCGCTTCAGAACTGCTCGTACTGCGATTTCGTATTTGTGGCTCCCTACGTCCCTTTTCGGATTCTTTAGCGACGCGTTTTTGAATCCTTTCTTGAAGCCTTACTGTTTTTTCCAACTCTGCTTCTTCTTTTTTTTTATCTTTCGCAGCTTGAATATTGTTGAAAATAAATAATAAAACCGATGGAACAATAAACGCGTGTATACCGTAATATTGTTTTATTTTAACTGAAAATAAACATATGAAAAAATACATAGGTAACTTGCAATAATTATATATATACCTAAGTATATAATTATTGCCTACTAGTCTTTTCATATTTAAGTATAACAAAAACTGTAAATTCAACACTCCCACTTTTTGTTATAACTTCAATATTTACATATATGTATACTAATTAAAGACTTCCACAAAAAACTTATTATCTTATGAACCAAAACTAATATCAAAAAAAATATTTTTCGTTTCCTAATATTATTGACTTTTCTTTTCTCCAATATTCATCAAGGAACGCAAATGCTGAAATCTTTCCTCTGGTAAAGCCTTTGTTAGTATATCTGCAATCATTTCACTACTTGATACATAGAGCAATTTAAATTCTTCTTTTCTGTACTTCTCACGAATAAAGTGATATCTAACATCAATATGTTTGCATCAATATGTTTGCTTCGTTTATGAAACACAGGATTTTCTATCAACCGAATAGCACTTTGATTATCCATAAAGAAATTTGTAATGTCAAATTTATCTGGTAGCAATTCAATTAAAAAACGTTTCAACCAAACCAATTCTTTGATTGCTCCTGATGCCGCTATATATTCAGCTTCCATTGTTGATAACGAAACTGATTTTTGACGTTCTGAACTCCAGCTGATTATGTCTCCACCAAATAAAAATATGAAACCAGATGTAGAACGACGAGTTTCAATACAACCAGCATAATCGGAGTCACTGAAACCATTTAGTTCTTCTTTTCCATTTATATTATATGTTATTCCATATTGTAGTGTCCCTTTAACATACCTTAAAATTCGTTTTGCTGCCTCAACGTGAATTTCTGTTGGTTTTTCGATGTATCTAATCACATTTCCACGTGCAAATGTTATATCAGGTCGTGTAGCTATTGATAGATACATTAAACTGCCAATTAATTGGCGATATGGAAATTTAGTTTCTTCGCCACTTTCAAAATTGCATAAAATTTGATTTGGGTCACTCGGCACAACCAAAATATGGCTTCCTTCCATTTGAAATTTTCGAAAAACTTTTCGAGCATACGCTTCTTGATTTTGCTAATATTGGGAAATAGGTCCGGGTTACATTCCCTAAGAGCTCCAATCGAACAAGTTGGCCGATCTATCTCCAATTGTTGTAGCCACTTGATTTTCCACAAGTGGAGTTCCGATGGTAATGAGTCCCAGTCCAAAAACTTTTTATAAAGTTCGAAGGCTCTATCTTCAAAATGTGCATTTTGTTTAGTGCATACAGCAGGAACCAACATATGCAGAGATGATAGGATCGATTTATGCTTAGCGAATCTGGAGTGCAGTTGATCCACGAAGTCATCCAAAAGCGGAATCATAATAGTAATCCGAAAATAAATTTCTGGATTCGTTGTGTTATAGTTTTCTCTGTGCCGTTGACGCGCCGCAATCCGCGGAATTTTTATGTCTTCGTTTACAGTTGTAAGTAAATCTTGGGCAGTTTTAAAAATCACCGCAAATTTTAAATCAACATTTGCCCTAATCTCTTGCAATGTTTTTATGACCAACTCTATATGCTGTAAAGCGGCTACTAATTCACACTTGGGAGATTGCAGGATTTTACATAGTGTCAATGTATATGGAAATACTACAGCTAAGGAACATAAACTTATAACAAAATCGCTAGCAATAATGGATCTTAAAAAACATGTCGCCTTTGATGAAGTTTCAGAATCCATATCGCAACTTAGTTCTTCCAGTGAATCGACAATAGCTTTGAAAATTTCCTTAAATCCGATTAATCCATCATGATTTTCAACCCAACGAGTCTCGCACATTGCCGTAAGATTTTTCCATTTAATTTCTGGGAAGTTTTTTTTGATATTGTCCTTTAAGCACTTTGTGCGTTTTGCTGAAGATCTGAGGATATTTCCAACGGTTTTTATAATGCCTACAGTATTTCGTATTGGCTGAATTTGGCAAGAATGGCTTAGGGCTAAGTTTAACGAATGTGAACTGCAATGTACGTACAAGGCTTGCGGATGAGACTCGCAGATTACTGTTTGCACACCATTAAAACAGCCTTTCATTGAAGATGCGCCATCATATCCTTGTCCCATTAGGTATTCACAATTAACCCCTAAACGTTGCAGTTCAGAAAGAATTACATTAGCTAAATACTTTCCTTTAGTACTCTCAACTGAAACGAAAGTTAAGAAATCTTCACGCAATATAAAAACATCATCTTTGGTGTCGATATATCTGACGCACAGTGACATTTGTTCTTGTTGTGAAATATCTGTGGTTTCATCCACCAGAACTGAAAAAAACTTTGATGAATTTACCTTTTGGATCAATGTTTTTTGTACAATTTCACCACATATTGCAATTAGTTCGTTTTGTATGGTCGGGCTTAGATATGTAGCATTCAACATCATGGTTTCTGAGTGCTTTAATAGATTCAAGTCTCCACAATTATTTCTCATTCGCAATATCGCTCGAAAGTTCCCGTCATTTATTTCGGGTTCCGGATCATTGATTCGAATTGGACCTGAATCACAACTTCCTCTCAAAGCCAATTCTTGCCGTCCACACAGTTTAATTGTTTCGATGATTGGAATGAGTTTTTTTCTATTTTCGGTTATCTTCGTTTGGCGTCCAGTATCAAGTTGGCTCATAATGTCTTTTTGTACATTTTTGTATACTTTGAGAAAGTTATCAGCCATCAAGACACAAGATTTATGGTACTGGCTTTCAGTATGACGTTTAAAATCCTGTAGAGCATCCTTCTATCTGCTGAGTGGATGAGTTACCAAGGACTTCAACTGCTGGTGAGATCCCTTACCGGCGCAATCTGTGGCAAATAATACACAATATCTGCATAAAGCACCTTGTCCCTGAATAGTTGTGTAAACCAACCACGTGAAACGATCAAGCCATTGCATTTGAAACTTGAGTTTGTCATTACTAACTGGAAATATGAACGTTTTTTCCGGCTTCCAAGGAGATTCTAGTAATTTACACTTCAAATCATCGTTAATTTTTGTCCTTAATCCCATATAATGACCCACATCCAAAATATTTTGGTGGTGGTTTAATACGTCATTCTGGGAAGTTTCTTCCATAGCAGAGGAGCTGGTACTGGCAATGGCAACGTTGGAATCAGAAATGGATGAATACTGACTTTCACTAGATCCAGCTTCGTTGGTACCACTAATATCATTTGGTTTATGTTTTTTAATCACATAATTGAGCATAGTATTTTCTTTCGCACGTTTGTTGATAGACATCTTAAATCAGGACCTACATATTTAAAGAAAATCGTTCAAGTGCGGTGCGTAGGGCCCGTCATACACCTAAACTAAGCTAAGAAGCTAATTTTCTCCTTCGGTAATCTAAATAAAGAAATCAAATGGAGTGTTTCACACTTGAGCTTTGCTAGGTGAGCGAAGTTTTTTCTGCACTAGCTTTGTACGCCAAGTGCGCTTGAGTAACATCAACAATACTAAGTAAACGGGCTTCGCTTACCAATACATGCAAATTTGTTTTATATAAAAGACAAATATATATATATATATATATATTGGGTGCCACTCACGCTCACGGTTCTCATCAGAACAAAAGAGTTTTCTCATTGTCAGTAAGTAAGTGTGTTATTTCTTAAAGGTTTTTGAAAAATGTAACGGAAAAGTGAAAGTTGTGGAGCAGATTAATAAAGGCTGAAAAGGCAACAATTGATTTTAAAAAGTTTAAAATTACATCGAAATATCCGACGAACAGGAGGAAAAATTATCGCTTAGCTTAGTTGCGTGTATAAAATTACAAGGATTAATAATATAATATAAATACCTGAAGACTTTGATTATATTATGCACGTTATACACTCCAATAATATTATTTATTGTAGAAAGCTTTTGCGCATCAATAATTAAAAGAAAGCACCTGACTGAAAACGATTTCCACATGGAATGAAAAGATTTTTGAAATGCGTTCGCTTGAGAAGCCAGACTGCCAGAGCCCAGAAGCCAGAGGTTTAATTTCACATAAGGGCCCCACTCACGCTCAGTTTATAGCGCAGTTTAGGCAAAGAATATCTACAATAAGAAGGGTCACTCTACTGCAGGGATGGGCATGCAACCACAGTCTCAAAATGTGATTGTGTAAAAGCTCTTCAAAGCTCTCTCCGGCCTTTTTTACACTGTTAATTTTGGTGACGTCACCTGTCATGTAAAAGTGAAGCCACATGGCAAAATGACTTCAAATTTACAGTGTACCGAAAGCAAAGCGAAAAGAAGCATAGTCCTGCTCGCATGACGGCCGGCGGCCGAATGATGCGCTCTCGACTTGCGAGCTGCTCGTGTACATATTCAAAGCTCTAAAAGCTGGAGTGCCCGCGGGCATAGGCCTGCCCATCACTGCTCTACTGCATATTTGTGTGGGTACATTTTTGTCCAAAAAGAAAAAATAAAACGCGTCATAAGCGGAAGCAGGTATATTCTATCATGCTCTCAAATGTTATTTAGAGAGAAAGAGTTCGAACTATCTCTTACTTGTTAAAATGTGGGGTGCTATCTTCGATAGCGCTTTATTATATACAACCACCGCCTTATCCTATGCAAACGCAGCTCATGAACTTTCATTTTGTTTTTGTAATGTATGTAATTTAGGGATGGCGGTTGTTGCCAAAATAACCGGTTTTCGGTTATTTCGGTGTTTTTCACCTGCGGTTTAACCGGGCGGTTTAAACCGTTCTAAATCACCGGTTTTTCAAATAACCGGTTTTCGGTGTTTTTTAAAAACTTTTATTTTTTAAACACCAAAAGCTCGCTACTGCTGGATAGTGAATAGCAAATATGGAGCTGGTGCTGAGCAGCTGTAGCCTGAAGGTAAACTAAAAACTCAAATCAAACACAAACTGTAAAAAATATCTATTTCCTTCAGATGCAAAAGCAACTATAAATGCAACTATCAAAATGTTCATTCAAAAGCGAAAACAGCTAAACATTTCCAGGGATTTCGCTAGTAAAATAATACAGCTCTTACAATAAAACC